>AWOL01S0000027.1:42717-52989 GCA_000715115.1 Nicotiana otophora | reverse complement strand
TATATATACTATATAATATGTATATTTTATACATAATCAAATATATATTTTTATATATGTAGCTAGCGACTGTAATATTATTGGACAACCTACCAAATGTATTAAAAGCTCTTAATGATACCCACCTGAATTCAAAGTCCAAATAATTATTAACTTTTTAATTATCAAATCCAAAGATTCAAAACTCCTTCAACGGTGGACCATTTCTTTTCTTATTTATCGGCCACCAAATTGAGACTAGAACCATGATTATAGCTGTGCACAATAGCAACCAGATAATTTAATAATAGCAATTAAAGTATACTATTGCAGTATATTATTGTAAAGTTATATGCTCTTGTAGTACTATTGCAAAAGTGTATATAGTTGAATTATATTATAGTAAAATATATAATATACTAGTATATTTTTATTATATATTATATATATCGGTATACTATTGGGTAACTGTATTTCTTCTTCAAATTAAAGAGCATCTAGCTCAAATTTGTGGGCTGCATAAGTAGAATCCTAACTAGTTTTCAAATGGGCAAAAGGAAAATAAAAAAGACACGTACAGGCATTTAACGTTATTCCCTTTCCCTTTATAAATATCTCATTTTAGTCACAGGTATTAGCAACAAACTGGGAAAGATAAAATACATACTAAAATCTTGATATTATCTGTCTCATATAGAATGTGGGATTACAATCCCATATTACACTCTGAATATCCGTTCTCTAAACCAAAGGACCCTTTATTAGATTATAATTATCAAATTATTTGATTTTTTGTGGCTCAGACATGCTTTTGATAAAATTTATGTCCTTGAAAATTACATTATAAATAAGGAGTAGTTAATAGTTTCAATTACTGTAGAAACATTTTAAAACTGTGTTTATAGAAAACCTCTTTGACTTGTCAAATAATACTTAATTACTGGCAAATAGCAATGACTGAGTATCTTATTGGGGTAGTGGGATTGTTTAGATTCCACTTAGGACTAAATATTACTCGCTCCGTTTCAATTTATGTGAACCCATTTGACTGGGTACGGAGTTTAAGAAAAAAGAGAAGACTTTTGAACTTGTGGTATAAAATGAGGCACATATATTTTGTGTGGCTATAAATTATTGTATAAAGGTAAATTGTTTCCAAATAAGGAAAGACGTCATTCTTTTTGGCACGGACTAAAAAGGAAATAGGTTCACATAAATTGAAACGGCGGGAATATGAGGAAAGTATAGTACCATGTAGGGGCAGAGTTACAGTAGTGTTTACGGAGGCATAATGTAGTTTTGGTATATATTTTGTATTTGTGTTAAAAATTTACTTAATATATAGGGCAAAGGTCCAAATATGTCCTTGTACTATACGAAATTGAGCACATTTGCCCTTCATTAATACTTTAGCTCAAATATGCCCTTACCGTCACATAGTTGGTCCATATATGCCCTTAGAGTTACACAGTTGGCCCATATATGCCCTTTTCGAAACGGAATTCACCAAAACTAATTAGCTATTTCCTTAATTGTATTAAAGTGTATTATAAACACTATTTCCTTTTTATTAGTACTTTTTTCTTTACCTTTCTCTTTTCTTTCTTCTTTTTTCTTTTCTTCTCTTTTTTTCCTTTTTTCTTTCTCCCTTATCCGTTTCCTCCATTACTGATGTCTTCTCCATTTTCGTTACCAATTTCACTTGAAAAAACTCATAAATTGTAATTACTAAGAAAATTCTCACATAAGGTAATCAAGTTCCAATTTCACTAACCCTCTAAATAAACGAAATTAAATTGTTCCAAAAATTATGGTTTAAACTTTAAAATAATAAAAATATCTCAACCTTTTACAATATTCAAAAGACCAAAATATTTAAATTATTTCAAGAAAGAAAATTTAATTATTAAAAGCTTAGAGTTCAAGCTGTAGTGTTATAAATTTGAGTTGTTAGTCTTTTTTCAGCTGGACATTTTCTATTTTCTTTTATTAACTATGTAAATTAGGGGTGTACATGGAACGGATTGGTTCGGTTTTTATCAAAACCAAACCAAACTAATTATTCGGTTTGGATTGTTCGGTTTTGTTGAATTTTTTGGGTTTTTTATTACATAAATATTATTTCAATCTTACTTTGTTAAATATTTTAGAATTAAATATATGTTCAGTAAAAATTAAAAAATTGACAAACATATGCTCTATAAAAATATTCTCATGGGAGAATTTTCTTAGTAATTCAAATTCATGAGTTTTGTCAAGAGAAATTGGTGACGAAAATAGAGAAGACATCGGTAATGGAGAAAATCGGATAAGGGAGAAAGAAAAAGAAAAAAAAAAGAAGAAAAGAAAAAAAGAAGAAAGAAAAGAGAAAGGTAAAGAAAAAAAAGTACTAATAAAAAGGAAATAGTGTTTGTAATACACTTTAATACAATTAACGAAAGAGCTAATTAGTTTGAGTAAATTTTGTTTCGAAAATGGCATATATGAGCCAACTGTGTAACTCTAAGGGCATATATGGACCAACTATGTGACGGTAAGGGCATATTTGAGCTAAAGTATTAATGAAGGGAAAATGTGCTCAATTTTGTATAGTACAAGGGCATATTTAGACCTTTTTCGTAAAATATATAAATAATTTATTCAAAATTTAATGAGCTGCATGTTTTATAATTCGAAACCCATAAATTCAAAATTCTAGTTCGGCTTCTACCTACACATACCAAAAGAAATTGTACCGAACTAATTTTAAGTTTCTTTTAATAAAACCGTAGGTTTTTATATAAATCTATAATTGTACCGATAATTAGGGTAAATTTTTTATTTTATAAAAATAAATCAAAAAAATATCAAATCGTACCGAATAAATTTACATGTGAAAAATATATTTATATATTAAGTTTAAAAATATTTAAACATTAAATTTTTCCTTTAGCCTTAGAATTATGAAAACGGTTACAATACAACAAGTAATTAAACTCAAAATCCTAATTCTCAATCCTACAATGCTACTCCTACTGAAACTAAATTATTTCTAGTATATTCACTAGCAAGACACAAAGTATTCTATCAACTATGAATAGAAAATTATAATATATTTAATATGCTTTCTTTCGTGTGATTTAGATTTATCTTTTTGAATATTTAATCTTCTATAGACTTTATTCTTGAGTCCCAACTTGGTTAATATCTTTCCACTCGTATGATATGATTTATATTTTCTTAGTTTTTACTTAGTTTCTTACATTACTGTAGAATAGTTGATGAATCTATACTATGACCATCTTTCATATATATTTTCTTAATTCATCACCCTTTAAATAGTAAAAATGTCTAGAAAGTGTTATTAATTCCTATAAAAGTATGCATGCTATTGCATTCTAGTTCTATTAGTGATTGTTACATGATATTTTAAAAAATATCAAACATTAACCAAACTGTATCGATACCGAAGAGAAACCGATATGATTGTGACGGTTTCGAAAAGTCCAATTTTGGTTGAACAACCGAAAATTAGTATGGTGCAAATTTAATAAAATAACTAGTCGAACCGAACCATTAACACCCCTAGTAGCAAACACAATTATTTACCCGAAAAACGGATAAAGTTAAATTTATATGTAGTTCTAAGGCTATGTGGTATAACTTGGTACAAATCGAAAAGTAAGTAGAAATATATTGTGTATTGACTGTAGAAAGAATGAAATACAAACTTAACTGAGTGGAAAATGGTTTATGAACAAGCAAGACAAATCAATATACAAAACCCATAAAAGGATAATCTCTATATTAATATCAGTATATTTTTCTTTATGAATATAAATAATATGAGAGTGTATCAATGCCTTAATGTTGGATCCCTTACAGAAATAATAGCCATCCCTCTTATAGTGGAGGGATCCTACTTTTGATATAATTAAAAATACATAGTGGGGAACCTATGATAGAATAACGTTTTCCTAATTCCCGCCGAGATTCTCTCTCCTTAGTGCGACTGTAACGGCTCTTGTCCCTTGGCACGATCTTGATCGGACTTGGTATTGGTTGGTTTCTAGATTTTAGAGCCCGATATTGACTCGGGCTCGGTATTGACTCGGGGCCCGGTATTGACTTGGGCTCTGTATTGGTCGGTCTCTGGATCTCAAGCTCGATAACGCCGCTTTGCATCATAGTTCGATTTGGGTTCGAGCTCGGTAATCACTTCGAGTTCGGTATTTGATCGGTCCCAGAAATTTGAGCTCGGTAACCTGGTTTTGGATCTCATACCTGATATTATGAAGATGACCTTTGGTCCATTATATTCCAATCTTGACTAATCATACGAAGGTCGAAACCGGTTTTGACCGTATACAGATAGTCCCCTCGTTTCTCGGGAAGAATGTGGCGAGAAACGACATGATTTTCAAGCAGTATGACTCGATACAAACTGATATTTGCACCGAGCCCGACCATGACGTACGTGATAGATGTCCCGTCGATTCAGTTTACCAAGGCATTAAATGCGTGTCAGACGATGGTCGGCCATTGTTGACACTGAACCATTATTGCCAACCCTATAAATAACCCCTTTTTTTTTACCACTTCTTACTTTTACATCTCCAAATCTTCTAAGTTCCCTTTTGCATCTTCTGAGTTCTTCATCTGTGAATTTTGTAATTTTCACTACAAAATCCATCTTTAGAACACCAAATCTTGTCATCTTCCTCTATCTTCAATCTTCAAATCCTAATGGCAAAAACGTCAAAAACCGTTCCTCAGAAAGAAAAAGCTACTTCTTCGCGGCCCGTCGGCGACAAAACACCGGTGGAGCCATGACCTGAGGAGTGTGTTCCCGAGGGGTGTGTTCTTGCCTCCGATTTTAAAATAGACAAAGCTTTGCCGGTTCCTGGTTGATGTGAACCAGTATCGAGGTATATATGCTCGATAACCGAGGGCCATCTTGAATGGTTAAGGAAAGATTGCAACTGGGAGGACAAAGAAGTGATAATACCGGCTCCCGAAGAAGATATTACCACTCATGTGAAAGGGTTTTTAAGTGTGTACACTTAACCTTTCACTTTGGGCCCCCTTGACCCTGTTGTCATCGATTTTTGCCGCCAAATACCAAGTAACTCTAGGCCAAATCCACCCTTCTTTTGGGCGGATCGTTATTCTGATCCGCTTCTTCGTGAACAAAGTCGTGGGAATGCCTTTCACCCTCGACCACCTCATTATATTGTACAGCCCCGACCTATATCGAGGTGGGTTAATAAAACTCTAGTGCCGGGCTACCAAAGTGTTGTTCTCAAGCATAGACGAGGACAAGGACCGGGGCTGGATGGACAGGTTCGTTCGAGTGAAGAGTTCAGACCTAATCCCGGCAGAGAAGATGCAATTTCCCGAGGAATGGAACGTGAAGCGTAAGTATAATTCTACCGTTAGCTCCTATTATTTTTCTTCTTCGTTTCTTTCTCACCGATATCCTTTTCCATGATGTAGCGGTTCCTTGGATGCCCGATACTATTCCTAACCTTGAGAGCTGGGTACGGGACCTGACCTCGACCTCCACATATGTCGAGTGCTTGATGGGAGGCTAAAACTCATGGTAAGCCTCTTTCCTATGTATTCGATGATTCGAACAAAATGTCCTTTTTATACTTAAACCATTTTTCTTGTGTGTAGGCCTGGGCAAAGATGTGGTTATGAGGCCCTCGTCTGGCGAGGAAGAGACTTCGGCCCCAGTTCCGAAATCGGCGAAGGACAACAAAAGAAAAAGGGCCTCTACCTCCGAGGATCCAAAACTTAAGACAAAGACGCCTTGTAAGCCGAGGAAGAACACCATCCATTTGACCGAAGAATCAGTTCAGCGTCTAAGGGATGAAGACGAAGAGGAAGAAGAAGATGAAGAGGAAGAAGAAAATGACGGGTCCATACTGGTGGCCCGAGTAAAGAAAACCATTGATGCCCCAAAGGCAGTTGGGTCGATGGAGTTTGATGAGGCTCCATCTCGAACTGAGGGGATGTCGGATAAGGACTCGGGCAAAGTCCCCGAGTCGTTGGAGATCGAGGATACCTCCCACCGAAGTCAACAAATGGTGGGTATATCAGAAGGGGCTGACCGTGAAGCTCTTCGAACTGAGGAGAACGCCCCAAGCGACTCGTTTGGGGCAATAGTAATCGAAGACTCTCCTACTCTCCCTGCCTTTTCTGAAGGGGCATTTCGGGAAGCTCGAGCTTTGGGGACCCTCGAGATAGACGGGGCCCATAAGGGAGAGGACCCCTTTCGCGATTTGTTTACCTGTATTGAGGATACTTCTGGCCCGAGTGACGCGTCGGGTCTTTTCTTCGAGGTTCAACGAACCCTAAATCGGGTAAGTCTCGATTCCCTTTGTTGATGTCATATTTTCCCATTTTCTGCCTAACTTTTTCTCTTTTTCGTATAGGCTTTCGCTCTTCATCAATAGGAGTTTTCTAAGTCTCGGACAGAGCTGAGACGATGTGAGGCCGACTTCTGAGGGCTTTCGGAGGAGAGAAATGCCCTCAAACTTCTTAATGGGCAGAAAGAAGAAGAGATCAAAGATCTTCGAGCCGAGTTGGCCAAAGCATATCAAGATCAGACCGACTTGATCGAGCAAGTAATGATAATCATTAAAACTCATGGGCTCCATTCGGGAACGGTGGCTAATATTTCGATCTCACATCTGCAACAGAAGCTTGAGGTGATCGGGCTGCTTTGTGAGGAGGTCGATACGATAAGTGCAGAGACCTTGGGGTGGAAAGAAGGCATGGACCGCCTCGCTGCAGAAAAAAAGAATGCTCGAGCCCAATTATCATCGACCGAAATTCAACTTCAAGGCATGAAGGAGAAGAGCTCGGTTCAAGCAAGAAAAATAAACGAGCTCGAGGCTCGGTTGGCTTTCAAACTTGCCAAGGCCAAATCAGAAGCCGAAAAAGCAAAGGCTAAGGCGCATGCATTCGTGGCCGTCTATCGGGCCGATGCTGAAGCCGCTCAAGTACAAGCGAAAAAGGCAGCCGAGACCGCTCAAACTCGAGCATATTAGGTTGTTAAACTCGCCAAATGCCAATCTCGGAAGGAAACCCTTGAGGAGATCTATGCTTGAGGTTTTGATTTTACCGAAGAGATAAAAAAGGCTAAAGAGCTTGAAGCCGATGCCGGATCCTTGGCTTTCGATGATGATGATGATGGGAGAAAGAGTGGGTCTGAGAGCAGGGAGGAACCCGATGGAGAAGAGACTGCCCCCAGAGATAACCAGGAAACTTAGGGTTTTTTCCATTTTGATTTTTTGTGTATGGTCCTGATCGGACGTTGTAAATACTCTTATATATATATAAATATCTTTTCCTTTCCCAACTTGTATCTATTTTATTCTCTACCTTGTGAAGATTTTGTTCCATTCATGCCTTATGAAAGTTTTCATAAGTTCGAGGCCTTAGGCAATTTGATCGAAGTCGGACCTTGTAGCCTTTACAACTGAGTGAGCGTTTGTTCGAACTTAAAATAAAAAGTAGCCCTTAGGCTTAATAGTCGAGTGTATTTGGTTTCTCAAACTCGAAGTAAAAGTAACCCTTAGGCTTAGTAGTCGAAGAAGTGCTTGCTCGAACTCGAAGTAATGTTAGCCCTTAGGCTTTAAGTTCGAGTGAATGTTTGCTCGAACTCAAAGTAACGTAGCCCGTAGGCTTTAATAGTCGACCGAGTGCTTGCCGGAACTCGAAGTAAGAGTAGCCCTTAGGCTTTAATAATTGAGTGAGTGATTGCTTGAACTCGAAGTAATGTAGCCTGTAGGCTTAGTAGTCGAGTGAGTTCTTGCTCGAACTCGAAGTAATGTAGCCCGTAGGCTTAGTAGTCGAGTGAGTGATTGCTCGAACTCGAAGTAATGTAGTGGCTTAGTGGTCCAGTGAGTGTTTGCTCGAACTCGAAGTAATGTAGCTCGTAGGCTTAGTAGTCGAGCGAGTGTTTGCTCGAACTCGAAGTAATGTAACCGTAGGCTTAGTAGTCGAGTGAGTGTTTACTCGAACTTGAAGTAATGTAGCCCGTAGGCTTAGTAGTCGAGTGAGTGATTGATCGAACTCAAAGTAATGTAGCTCATAGGCTTAGTAGTCGAGTGAGTGATTGATCGAACTCAAAGTAATGTAGCTCATAGGCTTAGTAGTCGAGTGAGTGATTGCTCGAACTCGAAGTAAATAGCCCGCAGGCTTAGTGATCGAGTGAGTGTTTGCTCGAACTCGAAGTAAGGTAGCATGTAGGCTTAGTAGTCGAGTGAGTGTTTGCTCGTACTCGAAGTAATGTAGATTGTAGGCTTAGTAGTCTAGTGAGTGTTTGCTCGAACTCGAAGTAATGTAGCCTGTAGGATTAGTAGTCGAGTGAGTGATTGCTCGAACTCGAAGTAATGTAGCCCGTAGGCTTAGTAGTCGAGTGAGTGATTGCTTGAACTCGAAGTAATGTAGCCCGTAAGCTTAGTAGTCGAGTGAGTGATTGCTCGAACTCGAAGTAATGTAGCCCGTAGGCTTAGTAGTCGAGTGAGTGTTTTGCTTGAACTCGAAATAAGGTAGCCCTTGGGCTTCGTGGTGCTCGATCTCGTTGATTTTTCGGTTGGCAGTCCCCGATTTATGGGGTAATGGTCGGCCCTTAAGCCTGTTTGCATAATGGATCACGAAATAGAGGAATTTTTCTAGGATATAAGATATCGGTAAAGAAGAAATTTTTCTTTATAAGTCATTACACATGTGTTCATGTTTTGTGCCAGGGTTCGGGCCAACTATATGGGCATGGCTCGTTTGACCATTTGGCCCTTACAATTTTTCCTGTCGATACCATGTTGCCATGAAGTAACGAAGTAACTTCCTTGTACCGAACTTGATAATCATCGCTGATATATTCGATGATAATGCCCTCTAGTATCCGAGGTTGATTGTAAGGAGGCCTCGGATACTGTTGAATTGTTCCAAGTTAGAACGATCAATGGTTGCCTCATTAAAAACCTTGCCGAAAAACCCATTTGGGACGAAAATTGATCTTAGGGAAAAAAGAGTGCAATGCTTGCTTTCATGCCTAAAGGCTTCGAGTTGAATAATCCATCCATGTCTCTGGTCGAACACCTGCAAGGGTTAGTTTCGAAATATAATTGAACATGGGAAGGTCGTACCTTAGCAGTAGTATCGTTTTAGGTGTGACACGTTCTAATTGCTTGGTAGTTGATTGCCCTTTATCACACCGAGCTTGTTGGATTTCCTCTATACGGATGGTATCGGTCCTTGATCGGCCTTTGTTCTCGGTTGGTATCTTTTTTTAATAACGGGCCCAGAACCCAACAGGTCGTCTTCAACTCTAATCTTCGATTGATACCGATTGTGTACATCGACCCAGGTAAGAACTGGGTACTCGATCAGGTTCTGCTTCAACCGTCGTGAAGCCATCAAGTTTCGTTCGTTTAGACCTTGAGTGAAAGCCTAAATATCCCAATCGTCTGTGACCGGTGGTAGATCCATTCGTTCCATTTGGAAACAAGATTCGAACTCTCTTAGCATCTCGTTGTCCTTCTGCCTTACCTTGAAAAGGTCCGACTTCCTGGTCTCGACCTTTATGGCTCCGGCGTATGCTTTTACGAAAGAATATGTAAGCATAACAACAAAATTGATAGAGTTAGACGGTAAATTATGATACCATATCATTGCCCCCTTTGACAAGGTTTCAACAAATATTTTCAATAATACAGATTCGATCTCATCATCCTCTAGATTGTTCCATTTAATGGCACATGTGCAAGAGGCGACATACTCGTTGGGGTCGGTCGTTCCATTATATAGGCCAGTAGGGTTGAGCCTGAATCATATCGAGAAAACACTCGCATAAATGAACAAACCGCAGATAGGCCAAATGAAGCCGAACCCAGGACCAACCTTGAGATAATAAAGATGCTCGAGAAATTGAAACAACGGGTAGAAATAGGAGAAAAGAAAATCTAAGCCAACAACAAGAATGTGGAGACCTACAACACCAGGGTCGACCAAATCCCTGGAGCACCACCGATATTGAAGGGCCTAGACTCTAAAAGGTTTTTTCAGAAACCTTTTCCTCTGAGCGTAGCCCCGAAGCCGATCCCAAAATCGTTCTGCATGCCTGAAGTTCCTAAGTACAATGGAACAACTGACCCAAATAAACATGCAACCTCGTACACTTGTGCCATCAAGGGGAACGGCTTAGAAGATGATGGGATCGAATATGTCCTGCTGAAAAGGTTCAGAGAGACCGTGTCAAAAGGAGCTATGATATAGTATCATAATTTACCCCCCCCCCCC
>AWOL01S0000027.1:23361-42663 GCA_000715115.1 Nicotiana otophora | reverse complement strand
CTCATTTGCTATGCTTGCGGATACTTTTGTAAAAGTGCACGCCGGAACCATCAAGGTCGAGACCAGGAAGTCGGACCTTTTCAAGGTAAAGCAAAGAGATAACGAGATGCTGAGGGAGTTCGTGTCAAGGTTTCAAATAGAACGGATGGACCAGCCGCCGATGGTAGGCGATTGGGTCGTTTAGGCCTTCACCCAAGGAATCAATACTTGAAGCTCGTTGGCTTCGCAACAGTTAAAGCAAAATCTAGTAGAATATCCGGTTGTAACTTGGGCCGATGTGCATAACCGATATCAATCAAAAGTTAGGGTCAAAGATGATCAGCTTGGAGCCCTTTCTGGGTCTGTTTTTCCCGTCCGAGCTAGTGACAGATCCAAAAGAGACATTGATCGAGAACTAAGGCTAAGCAGGGATCGGTATCAACCGTACAATGGTGATCATAAGGGTAATGGGTCTGGGCGAAACCCTGTGAGAAATGAAAGGAGAAGCGATCGGAGTTAAAATAACTGGGGACTCATGAGCAAAAACGGTTTCGACAGGCTCATCGGGCCTAAGTAAGCGGCAAGGTTATCGGAGTACAACTTTAACGTCGATGCTGTTGTTATCATATCGGCCATCGGACGCATCAGAGACACCAAGTGGCCTTGACCCTACAGTCTGATCCAACCCAAAGGGATCCCAACTTAATATGTAAATATCACGACACACACGGCCACAGAATAGAGGATTGCCGATAGTTGAGAGAGAAAATGGCTTGGTTATTCAACAATGGACATCTCCGAGAGTTTGTGAGTGATCGAGCCAAAAATCATTTCGGGAATAGAGATTCTAGCAAGTATATCGAGCAGGAGGAACCTCAGCACGTCATTAACATGATTATCGGTGGGGTCGACGTTCTCTAGTGGCTGATGTTAAAACGCACCAAAGTATCCATCATGAGGGGAAAATAAACTCGAGATTACGTACCAGAAGGAACCTTGTCCTTCAACGACGAGGATGTTGAAGGCATCGTGCAGCCCCACAACAATGCACTGGTAATATTTATACTCATAAATAAGTCTCGAGTTAATCGTGTGTTAATTGATCCAGGTAGCTCGGCCAATATCATTAGATCGAGGGTCGTGGAACAACTAGGTCTACAAGACCAAATCGTGCCTGCAGTAAGGGTTCTAAATGGATTCAACATGGAATGTGAGACCACTAAATGGGAGATAACAATTCTAGTAAATACCGCCGGAACCATTGAGGAAACAAAGTTATGTGTGATCGAATGATACATGAGGTACAATGCTCTGTTCGGGAGACCATGGATTCACAACATGAGGGCAGTACCCTCGACGTCGAACCAGGTGCTAAAATTTCCGACGCCAGGAGGAATTAAAACAGTTTATGGAGAACAACCGTCCGTAAAGGAGATGTTCGTGGTCGATGAAGACAAATAACAATTACCGATAGCAGCTTTGATGGAACCAGAGAAGCAGGGGATGGATGAGGACGACGACTATGGAGTTCCCAGGTCTTTCATAATCCCTGAAGATTTCGACGCTACCAAATCAACAGTCGAAGAACTGGAGTAAGTCATATTGATCAAACACCTGCCCGATCGTAAGGTACACCTGGGTACGGGGTTAAGTACCGAGCTTAGGAGAAAACTCATTCAATTCCTTATAGATAACATAAATTATTTCTCTTAGTCCCATCTCAATATGACAGGGATTCCGCCAGAGGTAACTACTCACAAGCTAAGCCTGGATCCAAAGATCCATCCGGTCAAGCAGAAAATGAGACCTCTGTCCGAAGTTAAGCATGCATTCATCAAGGACGAGATATCTAAACTCCTAAAAATAGGGTCTATCCAGGAGGTTAAGTGCCCGATTTGGTTAGCAAACGTAGTAGTAGTCCCTAAAAAGGGGAATAAATTAAAACTGTATGTAGACTATAAAGACTTGAACAAGGCATTCCCCAAGGACTCTTTTCCTGTGCCAAACATCGATCGCATGATCGATGCAACGACCGGCCACGAGGTCCTCAGTTTTCTCAATGCCTACTTCGGGTACAACAAAATTCGGATGGACCCGGACTACTAAGAAAAAACGTCCTTCATCACCAAATATGGTACCTACTGCTATAATGTAATGCCATTCGGACTAAAACATACCTGTGCCAATTACCAACACCTAGTAAATCGGATATTTGAAGAGAAAATAGGAAAATCAATGGAGGTTTACATTGACGATATGTTGGTTAAGTCCCTGCGAGCAGAGGACCATTTGAAACATTTATAGGAAACCTTCAACATATTGAATAAATACAATATGAAGTTGAACCCGGAGAAATGCGCATTCGGAATCGGGTCCGGGAAATTCCTTGGATTCATGGTGTCCAACCAGGGAATCGAGATTAATCCCAATAAGATCAAGGCCATCGATGACATCACCGTTGAGGATAATGTCAAGGCCGTTTAAAGGTTAACCGGGCGTATAACAGCTTTGGGTCGATTCTTCTCGAGGTCCTCCGACAAGAGCCATCGATTCTTTTCACTGTTGAAGAAGAAGAATAACTTCTCATGGACCCCAGAATGCCAACAAGTCCTGGAGGAACTCAAGTGGTACCTCTGAGTCCCACATTTGCATCATACTCCGAAAGCAGATGGACAATTATACTTGTACTTAGCTGTATCTGAGGTAGCGGTAAGTGGATTCCTAGTCCGGGAAGAGGAAGGTACGCAATTTCCTATCTATTATGTTAGCACAACTCTAGGAGAGGCCTAAACTAGATATCCTCACCTAGAAATCTTGGCGCTCGCATTGCTAAGCGCCTCTAGGAAGCTAAAACTGTATTTCCAATGCCATCCCGTATGTGTAGTGACTACTTACCCCTTAAGAACATAATGTATAAGCCCGATCTCTCAGGATGATTGGTCAAATAGTCCATGGATATCAGCGGGTACAACATCGAATATCGACCCCGAACCGCCATCAAATCGCAAATTTTGGCGGACTTCATGGCCGACTTCACGCCGGCCCTAATTCATGAGGTCGAGAAGGAGTTGTTGTGGAACTCGGGGACCTCTTCCAGAATCTAGAACCTCTTTATAGATGGTGCCTCAAATGCAAAGGGTTCCAGACTTTGCATCGTGTTGAAACCACCGACGGGTAATGTAGTTAGGCAATTTATTAGAACTGTAAAATTGACTAACAACGAGGATGCATATGAGGCCATGATTGCAGCTCTTGAATTGCTAAAAGCGTGGGGCCGAGGTGGTCAAAACTAAGTGTGATTCCCTCCTAGTGGTGAACCAAGTCTCGAAGTCAAAAAATAATGAATACGAAGATACTTGGATAAGCTACAGGTAACGTTACATCGATTCAGGGAATGGACTTTGCAACATGTATCTCGGGATCAAAACAGCGAGGCCGATGCTCTTGCTAACTTAGGATAGTCGGTCGACGATGATGAATTCAACTAGGGAACGGTCGTACAACTCATGAAATCGGTAGTGGTAGAAGGCCATGCCGAGATAAATTCGACAAGCTTAACCTGGGGCTAGAGAAACAAATACATAGATTACCTGAAGACCAAAAAACTTCCCTCGGATCCTAAAGAATCGAGAGGTCTACAGACGAAGGCATCCTGGTTCAGCTTGTCCGAAGACGGTACCCTATTCAGAAGAGCATTCGATGGACCACTTGCCATATGTCTGGGACCAAGAGACACCGAGTATGTTTTAAGGGAAGTTCACGAGGGCACCTGCGGGAACCATTCAGGCGCCGAGTCATTGGTTCGGAAGATAATCAGATCCGTATACTACTGAATTGACTTGGAAAAATACGCAAAAGAGTTCGTGCGAAAATGTGACGAATGTCAGAGGCATGCTCTGATGATCCATCAGCCCGGGGAACCGCTGCATTCGGCCTTGTCAGCCTGCCCGTTCTTGAAATGGGGAATGGACATCATTGGTCCCCTGCCTTGGGCGTCCGGTAAGGCTCAATTTATCTTATTTATGACTGATTATTTTTCTAAGTGGGTGGAAGCCCAGGTATTTGAGAAAGTCAGGGAGAAGGAGGTTATTGATTTCATTTGGGACCACATAATATGCCGATTTGGAATGCCACCGAGATTGTGTGCGACAATGGGAAGCAGTTCATTGGCACCAAGGTGAGAAAGTTTTTTGAGGACCATAAGATCAAAAGGATCCTATCAACGCCCAATCATCCTAGCGAAAACGGGCAGGCAGAGTCCACAAACAAAACCATACTCCAAAACCTCAAAAAGAGGTTAACCGACGCCAAAGGGAAATGGAAGGTAATCTTGCCCGAAGTCCTATGGGCATATCGTACGGCCTCAAAATCCAGTACCGGGGCCACACCGTTCTCCTTGGTTTATGGTGCTGAAGCTCTTATACCGATCTAAGCAGTAGAACCGAGTCTCAGGTTCCGATATGCGACCGTTGAGTCAAATAACGAGACCATGAATACGAACCTGGAACTGTTAGATAAAAGGCGCGAGACCGCCCTCGTCCGGTTGGCCGCCCAAAAGCAACGGATCGAAAGATATTACAATCGGAGAGCCAACCTTCGACACTTCAATGTCGGGGACTAATATTAAGAATAGTGACACTGAACACCCGGAACCTATCACGACCCAAAATAATTCCACCACAGGCGTCGTGATGGCACTTAGTCTCTAAGACTAGGTAAGCCAATTACAATTAAATTTCAAGCCATTTTTTTAAATAGAAACTAACATCAGAAATAGTTACAAAAACCTCCCAAGACTGGTAATACTGAGTCACGAACTCTAACTGAATACATGAAATGATCTCAAGGATCGAATACTCAATACTGTTTGATAATAATTAACAGTACAATAAAATGGAAATACTCCAAGGAACTGTGACGATCAAGCAGCTCTACCTTGAATCCTTGCGATCACAATTTAACTCTGTCCGAGTCCGATAGCTCCAATACTTCGCTCTGTACAAAAATGTGCAGAAGTGTAGTATGAGTACACCACGGTCGGTACCCAGTAAGTATCAAGACTAACCTTAGTGGAGTAGTGACGAGGTACAGTCAAGACACTCACTAGTCTAATAACCTGTGGAATATAGTATACCAAAATAATAGGAAACAAATAACAATAAGGGCAACACAAATCAACCAGTGATATGCACAATAGGGAACCAAGAACACCATTAATATCGCTCAACGAATAATAAATACAAGTACACCCAATTAAATCAAGTCCTTCAAATAAATATCTTTCACATATAATTCTTCCGGATAAATTTCTTTCAAATATAATTCTTTCAAATAAATATCTTTCAAATATACTCCCTTTAAATAAATCTCTCTCAAATATAATTTCTTCAAACAAATATCTTTCGAATATAATTCTTTCAAATAAATCTTTTTGAATAAAAATCCTTCCAAATAAATATTTTGAATATAATTCTTTCAATTAAAAAGTCACAATGTAACACCCCATTTCATAATCATAAAAATATGAGTCTCAACCCTTTTTCATATTTTTCGTAAACACGGGTCTCAATCCACTTTCATATTTCTACGGCACTTCATGCCCATAATTAAATCATTATATTTTTCTGACACCTCGTGCCCACTATTCATATCACAGTTGCATAATAAAACCATCATATGTTTTCCCTGCACCTCGTGTCCACGTTTCATATCCGTTGCGGCATGCAACCCGATCCCATATAACATTACCTGCCCGGCAATAGCCACAGGCTCACAATTTCAACATATATAAGGCTATTATCAAGTTTACAGAAACAACAAGGCAAGTTGCACAAGATGTAAAAATAAACACAAGGAATACCCTAACATCACATGAAAATTACCAACACAATAACTCCATATCATCACATATCATCCCTGACAATAGCCACTCTCATCTCTCCTATAGCCACCCTTATCACTCCTATAATACCTCCCTTATCCCTCCGTCCTGACAATATCAATAGCCACCCTTATCGCCCCTATAGCAACTCTTATCTCTCCTATATCTACCCTTATCACTCCGCCCATACAATGTCCCAACATACATAACAACAGTGAACCACCTCCCTTATACCCGCATAATATCAACAGTGGAATGCCACCCTTATATCCTCAGAATAATAATAATTCAAATAACGCAACAATTAACACGGAATATTATCACGACAACATAACAAAAAAATCAATTCATATCACAATTTTTCCAATGGCCACAACCAATTCCAAGGATATAACAAAATCAATTAATTTCACAACAAATAGCCCAAGGCTCCACACAATGTATATAAAACCTCAAACAACAAAAGAGATGGAAAAATAACTCCGCATAGGACAACACTTTCTTCTTAAGCTTGTTTAATTAATTATTTGCAGAGGAAAAATCCATAATGAAATTAAATTCCAAGAAATATCCAACCATCAAACTCGCGAAATTTAGGCATAGCAAATAGATGATTAAATAAATGCCAACACTTATCCAAATTACTAAACAATATGTTCAAGACTTTAACTCAATACATTTTGCACATGTAAGCCCGAGTGCGTACTCTTCACCTCGCGTACACGGCTTTTTCATATTTCACAAATGACATATAAGACTCGATGCCTAAGGGGTAATTCCCCCACTCAAGGTTAGGCAAGATACTTACCTTTTTGAAGTTATGCTGATATTCCAAAATCGCCTTCTTGCTTGAATTGACCTCCGAACCGCTCAAATCTATCCAAATTAATTGTATAACTTCATTAAAATTCATCGAAAATAATTCCGGATAATAATGCGTCGACTTAAAAATTAATTCCAAAAAGTCAACAAAAGTTAATTCCAAAAAGTCAAATCTTAAATTTTTGTTTTTGGAAGATTTTGCCAAAATCTTGATTTCTTCCATTAAAATCCGAATTAAACGATGAATATAATCATAGATTCATGAAATATAAATACTTTAGGATATAGGACACTTACCCAAGTCAAACTTGTGAAGAACTCCACCACAATCTCCCAAAAACTGAGCTCCAAAATCTCAATTGAAAATGACAAAGTGAGTGATTTTTGGTCCTTATGTTGCTGCCCAGTTTCACATCTGCGGGCACTGTTCACGCTTCTGCGGAACTGTTCACGCTTCTGCGGAACTGTTCACGCCTCTGCGGAACTGTTCATGCTTCTCCGAGCACTGTTCACGCTTCTGCCAGCACTGTTCACGCTTCTACGAAAAAACCCAGCAAGCTGCCAGCTTTGCTTCTGCGTTCTTACTTGCGCTTCTGCGATTGCGCAGGTGCGCAGAAATATCCGTTTCTGCGAGTTCAAGCCAGCCTCTGTCCATATCCCTTTCCAGTTGCTCTTGGGACAATTTCCTAACTTCTGCGAGGTCGCTTCTGCGATGAAACATCTGCAGAAGCGAAAGCATCAGCTGCTGCCCAGAAATTCCAGCAGCTTTCTTCAAGTCCGAATTGATCCGTTAACCTTCCAAAATCCATCCAAGGCCCTCGGATCCTCAACCAAATATACCAACACGTCCCAAAATACAATACGAACTTAGTCGAGGCTTCAAACCATGTCAAACAACGCCGAAATTACAAATTGTGCATCGAATCGATTATGAGTTTTCAAATCTTGTCCCGAAACGTATCAAATCAATGCGGAATGACTTCAAATTTTGCACATAAGTCATAAATGATGATATGGAGCTATTCAAATTTCCGGAATCGAAATCCGAGCTCGTTATCAAAAATTCAACCTTCGGTCGGACTTTCTAAAAATCTTCCATTTTCCAACTTTCGCCAAAAAGCGTCGAATTGTTTTACGGACTTCCAAATCCAAATCCGAACATACGCCAAAGTCCTAAATCACCATAAGAAGCTATTGACATCATAAAAATTCCATTCCGGGGTCGTTTGTTCAAAAGTCAACTTTTCGGTCAACTCTTTCCATTTAAGCTTCTAAATGGAATTGTTCTTTCAATTTAATTCTAAATCTTCGAAAATCAAACTCGACCATACCCGCGGGTCATAATACATATTACGAAGCTGCTAGAGACCTTAAGTCACTGAACGGGGCGTAAATTCTTAAATCGAGAAGTCGGGTCATTACACTCTCCCCTTCTTAAACATACGTTCGTCCTCGAACATGCCAAGAATCTTTCTGATGACATTAAATTACTGAGTGCACTATTTCACACATGCTCACGGGTGATTCTACGACACCATAAATTTAACAAGGGTCCGACAACATCATCTCAATTATTTCTTTTATTCACATTTATATGCCTTTAAGCCAATTCCTTACACTCCAAATAAATTTTGAATTTTCGGAATGAACACACGGTATTAGTCTCAACCGGCTGTAGCAATTCGTGCCTACGCACACATCATACGTATTCCCATAACCACATCTCTGGTCGTAATAACTGTTTATAATTAATTTCCAGCATCTTCAATTAATCTCGTATTCACCAAAGTCTCATTTCAACTTTTCGTAACGGTGACAGCAACATGCGAGGCATGAATACCTCATAATTATTTACCTAAATTAACGAGTCACATTTAATGCCACCTAGGCACCCACCTTATAGGCTAAAACTCAATATATACAGCACAATTATGGTTACATATGCACAAAACAATATACAAGAATTATCAAATAAGCCTAATAGGCATGACTCCCTATTTATACTATAGTACAAATTTAATTTCACAAAGAAATAATTTTAAACTCATAAAAATTTTCACCACAAGGACCTCATCCTTATATAACTTCCACTGCGGCTTGTAGCTCGGTTTAAATATTTTACATCATATATAAAAATGCGAGGATCTCGTCCTTAACTCCAAATCACAAGTATTTTGCACATTGTGTCAATTAAAATTTTTAATTTCCTTTCTTTCTTCTTTTCAATAAATGTAGTAAACAATTTTCTCAACACATAATGAACCCTCATCTCGGTAGGGAATAAAATTCATAAAATTGAAATCAATTATTCCGAAATCACATCAAACCCCACTGTAGTGAATAATAAAAATTACTTTTGGACTTATAGCCCTCAATGGTGTACAAAAATAAAAATGATAGACTCGAGCTCTCATCATCAAATTTCCCAACATGGATAACATATAAGTGGGTCACAGAGTTGCGAAGCTCACCCATAAGCGAAGCATAATAGGAGGACTCACCTCAATATTCAGAACCGAATCAAATTAAGGGAAAATATCCTTTTATAACAAATCGGGATCATACCTGTAATGACACCATCTGGTGTAGTGTCCCCTGCCACACCATAGCAAATATATCAATGGGTTAGGCCTCCCCCTCTAGGGCTCCCTCTACCCGCATGTCCTTCACCCCTAACTGGTTGTGCACGTGGGGTAGTAATTGCATTGGAGCCCATAGCCTGGGTGTTCTGATGAAATCTACCTCTCCCAAGTCTGGGATAATCTCTCATAATACGCCTAGTATCACCACACTCATAACAACCCCTATGAGGTCGCGGCTGCTCATACTGAGTCTGTGCCAGATAAGTGGAATAACCACTGTAAGAATCTCGTATCGGTGGTGCACTATAAGAACTTACTGGAGCACCCCGAGTAATCTGATGTGCGGAATGAGCTGGCTGACTGCTCTAGCCTCCGCCATAATGGGTCATAACCGAAGAGTAAAATCCACTGAACCCTTCATAGCTTCGAGACCTTTTGGACTCCTTATACTCCCTTTCTCACCTAAAACACCCTCAATCATCCTCGCAATCTCCACTATTTGCTGAAATGGAGTATCAATTTGCAACTTTCAAGCCATGCATATTTTAAGATCATAATCGAGCCCATCAATGAGTGTGCGAACTCGCTCTCTGACTGTAGGTACCAAGATAGGTGCATGACAGGCCAACTCACTGAACCTGATAGCATATTTTGACACTGTCATAGTGCCCTGACGCAACCATTCAAACTCTGTGCGCCATGCATCTCGGAGAGTCTGGGGAACAAACTCTTTCAAAAATATTTCTGAAAATTGAGCCTAAGTTAGTGGTGTTGCATCGGCTTGTCTACCTTCTTCGTAAACTTGCCACCACTGATACGCTGCGCCTGACAACTAAAATGTAGTAAAGGTAACTCTGCTCACTTCGACAATACCCATGGTGCGGAGAATACGGTGACACTTTTTTAAAAATCCTTGGGCATCCTCTGAAGTTGTGCCACTAAAAGTAGGTGAACTATACCTCTTAAATCTCTCAAGTCTCTTTTGTTCTACTTCTGATGCCCCTGGCCTGACCTCAGGATGAACCGGAATAACAAGTTTATCGGTACTACACCCAGAACCTGACCAATGTGAACTCGCTGCTCTGGAATACGGACGGTAGGAGTATGAACTCCTCCCCAACCTGTGAAATATTTGGTGAAACGGATATCAATCTCGCCTGAGTAAGTGTACCAAATATGTTTAGGAATTGTACTAAAGTCTCTTAAAGTCCGGGGGAAATAACAGGTGTCTCTGGTGACTGTCCCCCAATTGGAGCAACTGGCGGCTCCTCAACTGCCCCTCTAACCGATGTTCTAGTTGTGACACGTGCCCTTCCTCGGCCTCTAACTCGTCCTCTAACTCGGCCCCTGCCTCTTGCGGCCCTAGCAGTATGCGCGGTGCCTGCTCAGCTGACCCGATAGTGCGTGTCCTCACCATCTATGAGAGAATAGAGATACAAAGTCTCAAATTCCACAATCAACAAATCCGCACGACAGGAATGAAAGAAGTGGAAATTTCCTAACAGTTCTGTAGCCTCTCGAAGATAAGTAGAGATGTCTCTGTACCGATCCGCAAGACTCTACTAGACTCGTTCGTGACTCGTAGAACCTATGAACCTATAGCTCTGATACCAACTTGTCACGACCAAAAGAAATCCCACCACAGGCGTCGTGATGGAACTTAGTCTCTAAGACTAGGTAAGTCAATTACAATACCATTTCAACCCATTTTTTTAAAATAGAAACTAACAACGGAAAATAGTTACAACAACCTCCCAAGACTGGTAATACCGAGTCACGAACTCTAACTGAATACATGAAATGATCTCAAGGATCGAATACTCAATACTGCTTGAATAATAATTAACAGTACAATAAAATGGAAATACTCCAAGGAACTGCAACGACCAAGCAGCTCTACCTTGAATCCTTGCGATTACACTTTAACTTTGCCGGAGTCCGATAGCTCCAATACTTGGCTCTGCACAAACATATATGCAGAAGTGTAGTATAAGTACACCACGGTCGGTACCCAGTAAGTATCAAGACTAACCTTAGTGGAGTAGTGATGAGGTATAGTCAAGACACTCACTAGTCTAATAACCTGTGCAATATAGAATACAAAATAATAGGAAACAAATAACAATAAGGGCAATACAAATCAACTAGTGATATGCACAACAGGGCAACAAGAACACCATTAATATCGCTCAACGAATAATAAATACAAGTACAACCAATTAAATCAAGTCCTTCAAATAAATATCTTTCATATATAATTCTTCCGCATAAATCTCTTTCAAATATAATTCCTTCAAATAAATATCTTTCAAATATACTTCCTTTAAATAAATCTCTCTCAAATATAATTTCTTCAAATAAATATCTTTCGAATATAATTATTTCAAATAAATCTTTTTGAATAAAAATCCTTCCAAATAAATATTTTGAATATAATTCTTTCAATTAAAAAGTCACCAAGTAACACCCCATTTCATAATCATAAAAATATGAGTCTCAACCCTTTTTTTATATTTTTCGTAAACACGGGTCTCAGCCCACTTTCATATTGCCACGGCACTTCGTGCCCATAATAAATCATCATATTTTTCTGGCACCTCGTGCCCACTTTTCATATCACAACTGCATGGGCAGTTCATGTGCCAATAATAAAACCGTCATATTTTTTTTCCGATACCTCGTGCCCACGCTTCATATCCGTTGCGGCATGCAAACCGATCCCATATAACATTACCTGCCCGGCAATAGCCACAAGCTCACAATTTCAACATAAATTAGGCTATTATCAAGTTTACAGAAACAACAAGACAAGTTGCACAAGATGTAAAAATAAACACAAGTAATACCCCAACATCACATGAAAATTACCAACACAATAACTCCACATCATTACATATCATCCCTGACAATAGCCACCCTTATCTCTCCTATAACCATCCTTATCACTCCTATAATAGCATCCATTATCCCCCCGTCCTGACAATATTAATAGTCACCCTTATCGCTCCTATAGCAACCTTTATCTCTCCTATATCCACCCTTATCGCTCCACCCAAACAATGTCCCAACACACATAACAACAGTGAACCGCCTCCCTTATACCCGCATAATAGCAACAGTGGAATGCCACCCTTATATCCTCAGAATAATAATAATTCAAATAACGCAACAATTAACACGGAATATTATCACAACAACATAACAAAAAAATCAATTCATATCACAATTTGCCCAATGGCTAAAACCAATTCCAAGGATAAAACAAAATCAATTAATTTCACAATAAATAGCCCAAGGCTCCACACAATGTATATAAAATCTCAAACAACAAAAGAGATAGAAAAATAAATCCGCATATGACAACACTTTCTTCTTAAGCTTGTTTAATTAACTATTTGCAGAGAAAAAATCCATAATGAAACTACATTCCAAGAAATATCCAACCATCAAACTCACGGAATTCACATAAATATACAAGTAATAATAACATCAAATTGTCATATAAAAACAAATTCAACAAATACGAATTTAGGCATGGCAAATAGATGATTAAATAAATGCCAACACTTATCCAATTTATTACACAATGTGCCCAAGTCTTTAACTCAATGTTGACTGGTGTGCCTATCAGTCTCATAACCTATGGCTTTTATGAATACTTTAATACTGTCCTTTCCATATAGGCAACTGTTCTGTGAATAAATTCAAAGTCTAGGGAATTTCCCTCTTTAGGCCTCTTTCTCACACCACGACTTGTGGTCGGAATCCTTTCAATGACAGCCTAATCTCATCTCATACTTTGGAACCTCTGCCCCCCTATTGTCGATTCACCTTAATATTGATCTATAATCTACCACTAATAACTTGAAACCTCTTATCACTAGGGTTCACATCTCATCGGGGAACATTTAAAGTGATTTGCCTGATCCACCTAGGGACAATACTATACTTCAATAACCGTATTTCATAGCATCCCAACGTGATTCATCATATGGGTTCTAATCCAGCGCAATTCATGAAATCTTTTTTTCTCAAAATCATTACTCAATCAAAGGCCTAAACGTCATCATCTTATCTATTGCAATTACACCCTTATTCTAGTACCAGGGCAGCATTCCATCTCTCCTAAATGCTCCTAGTCTTAGACTCCTCCGAGTTAATTCAATCTATACTAAGCTTTCTATAACTTACTGAAACCATGAGCTCTCTTGTTTTGATAGACTTAATCCCAAGGCCTTACCTATTCTTGTCACCTTCCCACTCATATTTTCTTATCCTTACTCCCATCTACCTAAAACCTTGTCACTCTACCATACTTTAGCTTGCGACCTACACATATCTATTTATACTACTCGCAACCTTCCTTTAACCTGCTAGCTCCATATATTTCCTTTCGTGCCTTCTCAATTGCCTTTAAACATAAGCAATTACTTTTCCTGGTTATTCTGCCACTTGTTGCATGAATACATGGTTTATCTCTTTGCCTACGAATACTGGAATTTCTTGTTACTCATATGATCTTAAATATCACCTTTTTGATTTTTTTTTTATTCTTCCCGTTCATTACCCATGATAGGTGCCACTTTCACTATGCTTAAGTTGAAGGCTTCTTCCTTATTTCCTCAGCTAGTCTTTCTTTGTAGTACTTAAGGGAGACCCTTTGACTCATGTAAAGCTGCGAGCTTATTACAGCGTATACCCAAAAGAATTTTTGATGTTCTTACTCGCATATAATTATCCTTAGTTACTTACCTCTGCGCCCTTGTGCTTTTAGGGTTGCTTCTGAACTGAAATTTTGAATGTCTCCCCAGTGGCACTCTCTTTTATTTTTGGAACACTTATGCAGTACCTTTAACTACCCCAGCTCCTATCTGAAAAATTTTCAACAATTGCGATCTCGTATAAAAGAGACCGAATTCCCTATGCTGGAGTTCACTACGTTTATCTTGCATGATCTGCTGATTTGTCTATGACCTCTTGGCTAGCCATAACTAGGCTCTTCCTGAATCAACTACAGACTACTGGTAGGTCTATTCTCATATCTACATTCTGTGTAACCCCTCTTAGGTTATGTGCTTTGTCTTAACTTACCTCTCGCACGGGTTCCTTATGTATCGAGTGTTCATTCTCACTTATTTATCAGTATCATTTGGTGCATAACCCTTACTGCCTCTCCCCGAGTCATGCTTACATAATGTTCTGTAGTCGTATCATATCTGTAGGATCTGAATAAATGCAATCTCATTCCTTTCACCTTTTTACCGCATTCTTTATTTACTATTCCATAGTTACCTTTTCATCTTTGGAGTTTTTTCACATATTTACTAACATCTTACCCGCCTTGCGGTAACCATTTTGTACCAAGGATAACTAAAGTTCTTACGCACGAGGGTGACACCTAGTGTAACTGGAACACTTAGTCCCTTAAGCTTAACTTTGCTCACAGTGCTCGCTTTAGGGAAGCGTCTTCCTGAATGACCTTTAAAGGTTATTCTTCTGTTGTCCATTCTATTATCGCCGGAACGTGATCTCTAAAATTCTCATGATGTCGGCTATTGTCAAATCATTCGGTCCCTAATTCATATTCATTTTATCTTGTTCACTCACCAGCTCATACTAATTTCTATTACTCCGGGGTCTAACTTTTCCTTCTGGTAATCACGTTGAAGTCACCAACTTATTTCTCGAAAGAAGGATGTGACTTTATGTCTTATACTCTTCTATTGTTTCAAGGCATGTCTCCTATTGTCTTTTCCTTCACTTGACTATAGACTCTGTCATCGTGTCATATTTTGATTTACCATTATCACCCACATATCACATCTTAGTCATGATGCTTCATTTACTCTCTTCTTATTCTCCAGATAATATTTTTGTTTATCACTTTATTCTGAAAACCTCAACAAAATGTTTAATTCACTTTTAGCTCCCTTTGCTTCATCTCACTGGCTCTTCGGAATGCCTAACATTCTCCTTTTTTTTTACTCGGGGTTGGAGTCATACTAAGGTAAATATTTATCCCTTTTAGGATTCCACAGCCTATCTTCTGAAATTTCTGAACATTCTAGTATTATATCTGACTGTACTATTCTAGAGTTCACCATCTGGGTGTCTCACAAGGAGATCTATTACCACATTTGAACTATCTTTGGAAATGTTAGCTAATGATAACAATCCATCCACCATTTGTGAGTTACTCTAACCCCATCTGGATCCTGATATCATATCTTTCTCTTAAACTATATCTGCTAGCTCCTATAGGGCAAAATTAAGATGAGTGTGGCCAATTGTAAATAACTCTATTACCATTGAAAGTAACTCATAATGCTTGTATTTCTCTGTCTGAATTGAAAATACTGATAATCTTCATTAACTAGGTACCTCGTGCCCTTCTTCATCTTGTTTCTTTTACTTGCCGAACTTATATCTACCTTATGATTCTCTTATTTCTTTTTACCATATAGGTGGATAGATATTATTGTCGTAAGGCTCCTTATCAAGAAGCTTACACATCTTAGTACACATATGATCTGCTAAAGACCTCACATTTACTCATCATAAGCATGATGCAAAATCGATTTCCTCTGACTCAACTCTTCCACATCCACATTCAATATCTTACCAACTGTCTTTCTGGATGTAGGTATCATTGTATTGCGAATAAAATAAAATTTAGGAGTTTGAATTCTTACAACTAAGCTCTACCACACAATCTAGAGTAAGAAGAAAGAGTGACAGTCCTAAATGCCCCATAGCCTCCTGCCTATAAGTGTGGTGCACAACACACCCATAAAAAGACTCTACTAGACAAGACTTGTAGACTCCCTAGGACAGAACTGCTTTGATACCATTTTTGTCACGACCCAAACGGTAGGGCCGCGACGAGCACCCGGTGCCTAACTCAACCGAGTACCAATGTAATGTATCCTTCTTATCATACTATCACGAGTAAATGAACTGGAACGACTGTCATGAGATAACTAAAATTAAACATAAGAGAATACTCGACATGGGATGGCCCAACATGATATAGAAGCTTATGCATGCGACATACGGGCCTATAAGGCCGACATGATCATTTGTATACTCAAAACATAGGCCGACAAGGCCATACAAGTATCCATATACATGACATCTGTCTACAAGCCTACAAGTACATAAATGTCATAAAGTTCGAGATATGGCCCTTCCATACCAATCAATACATGTCTAAATCATACTGACCAGATAGGAAACTCCGGAGCAAGTGAAGTGCACCAACACCTTCCGCTAAGCTGATAGCCTACTAGGAGGACTCTCAGCCTGTCTATCGGGACCTTCGGGAATGAAACACAACCTCCCCAGGAAAAAGGGATGTCAGTACAAATAAAGTACCGAGTATGTAAGGCATGACAGTAGTATATAAAAGATATGAAAGAAACATGGAGTAAAGAACTCAACCTGTAATTCTGAATAGCTCTTTGAATCATGAAAAATTTATAATGTCATGTATGTGCATATAAATGCCATACAATGCATAGGTATATGCGTACATAACATCATCAAGCCTCTGAGGGTATCCCATCATATCATCTCAGCCATTATGGGAGAAATCATCAACGTATACCAGCTGATCAGGTGGTGGTGTGCATATAACGCCATAACCTTTTTCCATATCCCATATACATATAATATACGCGTATATAACGCCATCTGATCATGGGTCAACGTACATGTATAAATGAATGCAATGTATAATGAAGTAAGTCAGTAAAATTTCTCGGAATGTCATAAGATCAATATGCCTTTGGATAAACTTTAGCAACTTACGTATTTTTCTGATACCCATGACAAAAGATACAATAATAGGACATATGGGGAATCAAGAACATAGGCACCCCTAGTACTTCTATGAATAAAGTAATTTATGAAAGTTTCGCGTTTGCACGTTTCATTTGTATCATATGGATCATGCTAAAAGGAAAGAATGGATAGCCTTAACATACCTTAACTCCATTGAGTCCTTAATACCTTCCAGTCAATTCTTCAAACAACTCAACTCAATCTACCATAGCATAAAGAGATTCAAAATCAGTGTTGAGTAAAGGCTAAGTCCGCAACTTAAACTAGTAGCTCGTTTATGTAAATTTGGGCAGCATCACCCCTATAACAAGAGCGTACTCCAATACCATATACCAACAACAATGACCAGAGCAATCCAGCAATACATAATTATCAATAACAAGACACCATATAATAATAACAAGTCACAACTACTTCACGATGAGCAGCAAGTTTCGATTGAAACCTGTATACCCCACATCACCCATTATAGACTTCTTAACTTAACTTAACAGTATCATTAACATGATAATTAAGTAATTCGTCAATGATTCCAGTCGTATACCATATATTTATAATAAAGAAAATAATCCACAACTCCAACTATCCTCAATTAACAACGTTATTCACTAGTTCATGTCTAATCCATCCATTTAACTTAATCAACATCAATATAACCTTAAGCACATGAAATAACACAATATAATTACCCCTTATAGTAGATTCAAGTCGAGATCCATGTTATATATAGCTTACAACAGCCCAACACACCTCAATCACTTCATACCCAAAACGACAACTATAGTAGTGTTAAACACCCTGAAAATATTATAAAAGAATGACTAATATAACATTTTGCCATTATGTGGTGTTTCTCCATACAATTTATCCTCCAAAACTCCATTAAATAGTAGCAAAATATACAGCCCAAAAGCAACATGAAACAACCCACAAAATAGTCCACTACAAGTCAAATAACTCGAACTCACGGCTTCCGATCACCGCCCCGTGAGTTCTAACTATTAGGAAACGAATTTATCAACCTTACTTGATATTTAAAAGCTTAAATATATAAAGTATGAATTTTCTTAGCTATTAAATACATTCCAAAACTCAAACTACAAAGAAAAAGAGAGGCGATATAGTGATACTTACGTCGTAGGGATCATTTTAATGTTAACGCTTCTTGATTTCGTGCCCGAGATGATAATCTTGTTTGAAGCCCTTGTAGAGAGCTTAAGGGTAAGGTTAGGGGTGTTATTTGGCCGTGCTCCGTGGAAAAATGGAGAAAGAGATGAGATAAGGGATGTAAATATCCAGTTTTGTTTAAAGTCAAAAAGGTGCTACTTGGCCCCTTGCATTGGCCCTTCTTCCAACGCTTATATCGTTTTATATATATGTCGTATGAACAAATGGTTAAAAGCATTGGAAATTAAATTACAAGAACTTCAATTTGGTATATAATATATCCCAAAAACACCTCGTATAACACACGAAAGGTATTGCTCAAAAAGCTTTAGTGACCCACCTACTTGTCACCTATACAGTCTGCGCAGTCTCGCGCAACTGAAAATATATCTCTACTCTAATGTCGTATATATGAACGGTTTAATGAGTTAAAAACTAGACTAGTATATATTCAATTTGATATATGGATCTTCTTGTAAATCCAAGTATATTAGGAGAAAAGCTCTGCTACATTTGACCTAATATTAAGCACATTATGAATGTAACTTGTGATGACCTTTGCCAACTTTTGTTCCAAAACTCGCTTGACTTCAAAATGTAACACACGACTATTATACGACTATAATAACTCATAATATAACCTCCTTATCACGTTAAGAACCCTAGTATCACCCCAAAAGTACATGTTATAACACTCTTAACTTGTCGACATTCGACGAAACTTTTTTTCTTCAATTTGCTTAGCTCCTAAGCCTTTCAAACCTCATGGTAGTTGTTATCCATGATCTTAAAGATTTGTAACCTCCAAGGTAACATTATTAACTTACTTTATGTACTTTCAAAGGCGATCTCATTTCTGCGCTTACATCAATTAACTTATAATGTACTCTCACATACGGAAATATAGAGTGTAACACCTATAAAATCCTCCGGAGCGGATGAGTCCACATCGTCAAAAAAGCCTCGGGGGGGATCATCCGCCCTATAGACCCCTTTATGGGATCGCTCCTTCGTCGTTCGGGCTTCATC
>AWOL01S0000027.1:0-14647 GCA_000715115.1 Nicotiana otophora | reverse complement strand
TGATAGTAGGCTATATTTATGCAATTTAGACACTATTTACACTCTAATTTAGCCGCACTTTATTGATATTTGAATGCTAAAAGATAACAAAATGCTCTAATTAAGAATTTGATGCTTTGCAGGAGCTACTCCGAGATAGGAAGGAGCTAACGAGTGTTTTGGAGTCAACATGGAGTGTGAAAGGCCAATCGAAGGTTAGCCCGGTCGAAAAGGAGCGAGAAAAGCAAGCGAGATGACCCCTCCAGGTGCGCGATCGCGAACTCAAGGCAGTGGAAATCCGCGGTCGAATCCGCGGCCGCGGACGGGCGGACGAAAGCCAAACACGTAGGGTTAATTATGTAATTTCCTAGGCGACTAACCTAAACCTATATGAAGCCTAAACTCACCCAGAAGTCAGATATAGTTGTTTTTAGAAGATTTTAGAGGCAAGAACAAGGGAGAGAAGACGGATAATTTCCTAAGAGTTTTCATCTTCTTCTTCATACTTCTATTTGTTGATAATGAATTATTTTAATGATTTATTTTCCATTAGTATGAGTAGCTAAATGTATTATCTAGGGTTGATGGAACCAATTGTTGGATGAAGTATTGACTCTATTTTATTATAATTGAGCCGTGTTTGTTCTATGATTGTTTAACTACGTATTGTATTGTGGTTAATTGCAAGGGCCCTTGATTAATCGTGTCTAGTATGTTGCTTGAAAACGAACACTTGGTTATATTGTTGTTGAACAACACCACTTTTGAGTAAGTTAAGAGATTAATTACTTGAATTTAAAAGTAGTTAGAAATAACGAAGCTTTGGTGGGATAATTCTGAGTTGCATAAATTATTAACTAGAGTAGTTCGAGAGAATGCTTCTAGTAAATTATCGTAATTGATTGAAAGGTAATTACGGTAGCCCGGAACTCATAATCCTCATCGAGTATTACAGCGAGATTATAGCTAAAGAGTTGAGAATTAATCCGGCAATTGGAAAAATCAATAGCCCTAGATCCTTTTACCCTTGAATTCAATTTTAGTCTTGATTATTGCTAATTTTATTGTCATTTTTCCTTGGCTAAATAAATTCCACTGATTATTCATAAAACTATTGCATCCGGAAGTTTTCTGAGCTTATCATTATCATTATTTAAGGTTGTAGTAAATAGGTTAGTTCATTGTGGGATTCGACTCCGGACTTGAACCGAGTTATATTTGCAGCGACCGCTTAGTCCTTCTTACAAGGCATAGTTGGGCGTGATCAAATTTTAGCGCCGTTGCCGAGAAACTAACGGTGCTATTTATTACAACTTAGAAGAATTTCTAGGATTCTTAGTTTAGATCAATTTCTTACAGTGTTTAAATTTTTGTTTTTCATTGAAATTCTCACGTTTGAATTCTCCTGTGACTCAGGTGTATGCCTAGAAGCTCTTCGAGGACTGGTGAACTTTTTGAAGGACTCTCAGACCCCGAGAAAGCATTCAGGGCATTAAATCGAGCCAACAAGAAGAACAAACAGTTACAACAAAAAAAATCACTCGAAATTGAAATGGACAACGTGGACGACGTCAACGAAAATAATCGGAATAATCGGGTTGACCTAAACAATGGAGTGGTGGCACCTCTTGTGCTAGAAGCTGCTCTATATGATTGGGCATAACCAACTGCTGATAACTTAGCCACCGCCATTGTTGTAGCTCAGATACAAGCGGAGACATTCCAGATCACCAACAACATGCTGCATTTGTTGCAAAATAAGGGACTGTTCTCCGGTCATACATTGAAGACCCACAACAACATTTGAAGAATTTTCTATCAATATGTGTGACCCAAAGACAACCGAATGTGACTCCTGAAGCCATCAAGCTATTACTGTTTCCATTCTCTGTGACTGGAGAGGCTCAAACTTGGCTGAATTCACTCCCAATAAACTCCATTGCCACTTGGGAAGAATTAGTCAAATAGTTCTTAAACAAGTATTATCCTCCCAACAAGACTGCAAGGCAGATTGATGAGATATTGTAGTTCGGGGAAAAACCAACTGCATCCTTGCAAGAAGCCTGGGAGAGGTTTAAGGGTATGCTAGTGAAGTGTCCACACCATGGCATTCCAGATCAGATGCTGGTACAGAGATTCTACATGTGTTTAGCATATAGTTTGAAGGCCAATGTAGACGCTTCAGCTGGGGGTGCATTTTTGAGCAAAACATTCACAGAGTGCAAGATTCTTCTTGACAAGATGGCTCAAAATTCAGGCTGGATGGCTAGAGGTACGACATTTACACCAATAGTGCATTCTGTTGCTCTTGACCCAAACAATTCCCATGCAGAGAACATAGCCGCTCTTATGACTCAGATGAGCATACTGACAAAGAAATTGATGAGATGGGTACAAAGTAAGTGCACATTGTTGATACAACGAATGGAGGATTATGCACTCCTTGCATAAACCAGTCATATGTGTGCTCGTGGAGTGGAAAGAATGACAATCAGGGCTTCAGAGAAGACATGAATTATGTCAATAATTTTGGAGGTCATATGCAAGGTGGGCAACAATGGGGACCAGCACCAAACTAGCAGTACAAACCCAACCTGCCACAACACAACCCCAATTTTGGATGCACAGGACCACAAGGTCAAGTTGTGCCTTATCAAAGGCAGCAGGGCTATAATCAGCATCACCAGCAATAGTTGGCCTACCAACCACCCCATCAACAATAGGACAACAATATGGTAGAAGTCAGGGGTATGCTGCAACTACTCATTGGAACAAATGGTAAGATGCAAGAAAAGTTAGCAGCACATCATTCAGCAAGCAAAGGCATTGAAACTCAACTAGGACAACTGTCTATGACCTTGAACAATCGCCCTTAAGGAACGTTGCCTGCAGATACAAATATTAACCCAAAGGATCATAACCCAAATCAGCTAATGTCAGTGAGTCTCAGGAATGGAAGAGATTTAGACAGAGAGCAAGAAGTTGCTCAATTTAGGAGAGAGACTACGCCAACTACTCCAGTTATATTAGAGGCAGATGAGTCAGCAGAGCTCACCGAAGTTGTAATTGAACAAGCACAGGTTGACAAAGGTAAGGAGAAGGTGTGAACAAGTCTCAGAAAAGGTGGCGCCTCTTGTGCCAGAAGCTTCCAGCAAAGAAAAGACATCAAGTAATGGACAGAGATTGACTCCTGCACCATTCCTTCAGAGATTGGCAAAACAAAAGAAAGATGATCAATACAGGAAATTCACAGAAATGCTTCGACAGATTCAATTGAATATTCCACTGATGAATGCTTTGAGGGAAATGCCAGGGTATGCAAAAATGATGAAAGACCTGATGTCGCGGAAATTTGACTTCCAGGACCTGTCCAATGTAACTTTGACACAGACCTGCAGCGCGGTAGTGACAAGACCTATGGCCCAAAAGGTGTTTGATCTAGGTAACTTCACTATCCCATGCACTATTGGGAGTTATGTTGTTGCTAAAGCATTGTGTGACTTGGGAGCCAACATAAACTTGATGCCCTTGGCAATCTATACGAAACTAGGCATTGGCAGAGCTAAACCTCTTTAATTTAGTCTCCAACCCTTTGTCTCGTTAGTTGATAATTTTACCGCTTCTAGTATTTGCTAGTTAATTCGTTAGAAATATAAATCTCAATCTTTATAATTTAGAAAATTGTCTAAACTTGTCTTCTTATTGATATTAATAGCTATAGCTAAGCCTTAGTTCTCTGTGGGATTCGACTCCGGACTATTAGACCGGATTATGTTTGCAGCGACCGTTTATCCTTTTTAGGACTAGAGTTGGGCGTGATCAAATTTTGGCGCCGTTACAAATTTCCCCACTTGCACAAGCACATCATCAAGAATTCCTGTCGGTCTTTTGACTGTGCGATCAGCCAGTTGCAGCAACATAGAGGTCGGTCATGCTAAAGTTGATGTGATTGAGAAATTGCCACCGCCCACTTAGGTCAAGGCAGTGAGAAGTTTCCTTGGGCACGTCGGGTTCTACAGGAGATTCATAAAAGATTTTTTCAAAATTGCTAACCCTTTATGTAAGCTTCTTGAAAAGGATCAACTCTTTGTGTTTTCTAATGATTGTAGGTTGGCATTTGAGGAGCTGAAGAAGAGACTGACAACTGCACCTATCATTGTTGCACCCAACTGGGAGCAACCATTCGAGCTCATGTGCGACGCCAGTGATTATGCTATAGGAGCAGTCTTGGGACAGCGAAAAGACAAGATGATGCACCCGATTTACTATGCTAGTAGGACGCTCAGCGGTGCACAGCTCAATTACACTGTAACGAAAAAGGAAATGCTAGCTGTAGTGTTTGCCTTCGACAAATTCAGGTCGTACTTAATTGGTTCAAAAGTTATTGTTTGTACTGACCATGCAGCAATTAGGTACTTGATAGCAAAGAAAGAGTCAAAGCCACGCTTGATTCGCTGGGTTCTTTTGCTATAAGAATTCGATCTAGAAATTCGTGACAGAAAGGGGACGGACAATCAAGTGGCAGACCACCTCCCAAGATTGGAAGGAGCTGAAAAGAGAATGGAGGGTGAAGACATAACAGAGACATTCTCGGAGGAACAGTTACTTGCTGTGACAATAGAGGAGACGCCATGGTATGCTGATATTGCCAACTATTTAGCAAGCGGTATTGTACCTTATGAACTCTCCTCAATTCAAAAAAAAAAGTTCTTCTGCGACTGTCGAGCCTTTTATTATGACGAACCTCTATTGTTTAAAATATGTGTAGATAACATGATCCGGGGGTGTATCCCCGAGAAAGATCAACCTTCTATTTTGCAGGCTTGCCATGCTTCACCATATGGTGGACACTTTGGAGGAAAAGTGTTGGAATTAGGATTGTATTGGCCTACTCTGTTCAAGGATGCCCATGCTTGGGTCAAAAGTTACAATGAATTCCAAAGGACAGGAAACATATCTCGCCGTCACGAGATGGCGATGACCACAATTCAAGAGATTGAGGTTTTTAACATATGGGGGATCGACTTTATGGGGCCGTTCGTCAGCTCGTATGGTAACAAATATATATTGGTAGCGGTTGACTATGTCTCCAAGTGGGTCGAAGCGGTTGCTCCCCCAACCAATGATGCAAAAGGGGTAACAAGTTTCCTAAAGAAAAATATCTTCACACGTTTTGGCACCCCGAGAGCTATAATCAGTGATGGTGGAACCCATTTTTGCAATAGAGCGTTCACACGTCTGTTGGAAAAGTATAGAGTTCGCCACAAAGTAGCCACACCGTACCACCCTCAGACGAGCGGACAAGTTGAAGTGTCCAATAGAGAAATTAAAAGTGTCCTGAGAAAGACAGTAAATGCAAAAAGGACCAATTGGGCGAAGAAGCGGGATGATGCATTATGGGCCTACCGTACAACATTCAAAACTCCAATTGATATGTCACCGTACAAGTTGGTATTTGTAAAGGCATGTCACCATCCGGTAGAGCTCGAACATAAAGCACTTTGGGCACTGCGGTAGCTGAATCTGGATATAGAGACTGCAGGCACCAGCACAGTCACTGAGTTACATGAGCTCGAGGAATTCAGGTTCCATGCATTTGAAAATGATAGATTATACAAAGAAAAGATGAAAATGATCCATGATAAGCACATCTTAGATTGGAACTTCAAGCCCGGAGATCTAGTGTTATTATACAACTCGAGATTGAGGTTATTTCCGGGTAAGTTGAAGTCCAGATGGTCAGGACCCTTCAGAATGGTGCAAGTGTTCTCAAGCGGAGCTATGGAGATTGAATCCGAAGATGGGACAAACAATTTCGCGGTAAATGGGAAAAAGGTTGAAACATTATCTTGGAATAATCGAAGAGAAAAAGGATAGAGTGGTGATCACTTTGGAAGATCCCCAGTATGTGAACGAGGAGTGATAATGAAAGCCTGCGTCATGCCACGACGTTAAATCAGGTGCTTCTTGGGAGGCAACCCATGGTTTGTTGTAAATCATCGGGATGCGACGTTAACTTAGGCGCTTTTTGGGAGGCAACCCATTATTTTTCTTACTTTGTTTGTTGTAATTGATTTTGAACGTCTTTGACCGACCTACTAGTGTGCAGGGCAAAAATCATATGCATCGGAAGGATTCGGGGGTCGAAATTAACCCAAGACTAGGTAAACAAATGCGGCAAACACAAAAATTAGCTGGAGACGGAGATCCGCGGATTGGGCCGCGGATTTTGGCTTGTGTTCTGTCCCCCGTCCGCGGGCGCTGATCGGACCGCGAATTGGGGCGCAGATTTTGGGACCCCCTCTGCCCAGAATCCGCAGCCGCGGATTGGGGCGCGGAAGCCCGGGCTTGTCCAGGTAAATTTTTTAATTTTAATCCCCCACCCCCTTCTTTTCCTTAACCCAAACCCTCACTTCCCCCACTTATCTTCTTCCCTTCCTAACTCCAAGAACCCAAACCCCTCACTTCCCCCCACTTCTTTTCTTCCCTCCCTAACTTCAAGAACCCAAACCCTTCATTTCCCCCATATTTTCCTTTTAACACAAGACTCTTCTCATTCCTTCTCTTTTCCACTCAACCGATCTCCAACCTCCGTTCTTCTCAAGATCTCCAAGTAAGTACATGATTTCATTCCTCTTTCTTAGTATTTTTTTCTTTCTTTCTTTTTCTGTATAGGGTAGTAAAATCATAGGTGCTTTTGTATGGGATTTGGATTGTGGTTTATATGTGGTATATGGAGGCTATTTGAATTGATTGATTTGTAGGAAGCCATTGTTGGGTTTGATTGGGTCTTTGGGTGAATTGGGGCTACATATGCACACTACCTGTTTGTTGATTTGCCTTAATGAGTGTTGAAGATAATTTGTAACCAATTGTGCGAGTGAAGTCTGAGTAACCGCCATTGGGACACATATTCCTCTCTCCACTGATAGTAGTATTTATTGTGTAGGTAACATGCAACCTTCAAGGAAGAGACGCGCTACCAAGGCCTCATCAAGTGGTCATGGAGGCTCATCTCGGGGACGGGCACCGACCAGTGCAACTCAGTTTGATCGTACCAGGTTTGTCTCCAGAGCTACCCAAGATCGTTTCAGTTAGAAGGCCACTAAAAAACCTGTACCGGAAAGGGGTATTGACAAGGTGTCCCTCCAGGATGAATGCCCTAATATGTATCGGGAGTTGATCAGGCGCAGATTGGACAGCTTTTTCGAAGAGTCGGGGGAGGGTAACTTGATGCTTGTTCGGGAGTTCTATGCCAACTGCCCCGAACATGAGGATAGAATATGCACTGTGCAACACACGGGGGTGGATGCCTCATTAGAAGCCATCGGGAGAGTGTATCGATTGCCTGAATTCAATGGGGAGGAGGATTTATATGATACTTACAGGAGAGAACCCATCACATGGAACAGGTTTTTCAGAACTATCTGTGCACCAGACAAAGAGGTAGTGTGGGTTGTGCCGGGAATGAAGCTACACTCTTCCTCACTCACTTTTAAAGGAAAATGCTGGTTGTACATCATCAACAACCGCTTACTGCCATCCCACAACACCACGGAGGTAAATAGTCTGAGAGCTGCCTTAATATGATGCTTCGTGAATGGCCACGACTTCGATGTGTCCAAGGTTCTTCAGTCTGAGATGTTCGTCCATTCAACACAGAAGAGGTATGGGTTCTTTTTCCCCTCTCTGATCACTAGATTGTGCTGGGCAGCAAGGGTTCCTGAGAACCCAAATGCGGATGGCATGGTAAAGAAAGAAGCAAAGTTTCGGGCAGACAAAGTGACCATCGGGAAAGACCCGGTGGCACCAGGAGCAACTCATAGTGACGATTCTAATGCATCGGAAGAGGGTGACGAAGGGCAGGAGGAGGTTGAACCTACCTCACCCCCACAGGAACAAGCTGCAGTGGCTGAAGAACCATCCTAGGGCAGACGGAGCACACGAATGATAGCCCTAGAACAAGACATGGTAGGACTATGCACTTCCGTCACGGAATTGGGGACCAGAGTTGATGCTTTGGCAACCCAAAATGCGAAGTCAGAAAAGAAAATCATGGGTTGGCTGCGTGTGCTGGGGAGAGCATGTCATCTCGACCCTGGCACTGTCTCCGATCAAGACTGATCCACCAGGGAAGTTCCTTTACCTCACGTTACTTTACTTTGTATGACATGGGGACATGCCATCTTTTTAAGTGTGGGGTGGGGGATACTTTGTTGTATCTAGATAGTTTCGTAGTTTATTTGTATAAATCAATTTTGACTTGGCCCAACGATGGATATCATTCGACAGGTTTCTCGATGGACTAAAGTCAAAAGAAAAAAAATTTCTTTTGTAGAAGTGTATCAATTCCCCCTTGGTTTTTCTTCAAACCACGGTTCTTTTCCAAGGGTTTTATTTGAACCGGGTGTAGTTAACTTTTTATTTTTTAGTTAGGAACTTATGGGATATGGGCAGAATTAAAATAGGAAGCCTTGGTTGATTTCGTAATGCCTTGAATATAGCGGTTACTTTAGTGTGACGCTTAGGCTCATTTGTTGACTCTTGTAAGAAGGCCTTAAAATGTATGTTCTCAATTTGGCTGCAGTACCCTGATCTGAGTGTTTGATGATCTAATCTGGAATGAGTCATGTGCCATGTGTGTGGGAGGCTTGTTATATTTTGTGCACGATATTTAACGCCTAGAACTTGCCCTGTGTGTCTCCAAAGCAAAATGGTAGTCTTGTTTAATCTGGGAAGTGATATAGACATTTCTTTATTGAACCATATATATACATACTCCACCCACCTATTGTTATGTACCATAGTTAACCCCGTTGAGCCTGTAATCCTGTTTTCTTGGCAACCACATTACAAGCCCTATCCCTTGTTTGAATTGACCATATTTTTGAATCCTTTACCTCTCGTAAGCACTGAAAATACTATGAATTTACAAAGGATAAAGTGTGGGATAGTTGATGGAGCTTTTGAGTGGAACTAGGAAATAATGAGAAAAGTATATCTGGTTGGAAAAGGCCACTTGTGAAAAAAAAAAAGAAAAAAGAGAAGAACATTGTTAATAGTGTATCATGTTGAATGGTAATAAATCTTTGGTAGCTTTTAAGGTGATTGTGCTCAAAGAAGAAGTGTGGGGTGGTATATGTGGTGTTAAAAAAAATGAAAATATTGGTTTAACTTAGGTGTGGACTTGATTGTAAAATAAATGTATTAAAGTGCTTAGGGAAGTGTAGTCACTATTATATATCCAAATATATCCTACCCAACCTACAACCTATATTACATCCAAATAAAGTCCTACTTGATCCTAGACTGAGTGAGCTCAATTAGTAGAGTCGTACAATACGGGCAAGCCTATAGTGCGTTTTCTGTGGCACAAGAATATCATTTCTGAGGGTGAGTGAATTATGTTCCTTTTAAAGTTCCTCAGTGTGTGTGAATTTTACTGATTGTGAAATGAATCTCTTTTGTTGTGACCAGGCACTTGATTCACGAAGGAGAGGTAAGTCTGGACCTTTGATATAGAGTAAGTAAGCCGGTTAGGAACATTGCGTGGCTACAGGGAGTCAACTCTTGAGGTGTAGATGTTGCACTAATGTACTCAATTTATGTGAAATATTCTTGGTGTGACGAGTAGGGAAGTCGCTCAGTGAAGTTAAGCCTCTTAGAGTGTGGTTTGATTGCTCGGGGACGAGCAATAGTTTAAGTGTGGGGTATTGATAATAGGTTATATTCATGCAATTTAGACACTACTTACACTCTAATTTAGCCTCACTTTATTGATATTTGAATGCTAAAAGATAACAAAATGCTCTAATTAAGAATTTGATGCTTTGCAGGAGCTACTACGAGATAGGAAGGAGCTAACAAGTGTTTTGGAGTCAACATGGAATGTGAAAGGGCAATCGAAGGTTAGCCCGATCGAAAAGGAGCGAGAAAAGCAAGCGAAACGATCTCTCCAGGTGCGCGGCCGAGGAGTGGGCTGCGAACTGGTCCGCGAACTCAAGGCAGTGAGGCAATCCAAATCCGCGGTCGAATCCGCGTCCGCGGACGGGCGGACGAAAGCCAAACACACATGGTTAATTATGTAATTTCTTAGGCGACTAACCTAAACCTATATGAAACCTAAACTCGCCCAGAAGTGGGAGATAGTTGTTTTTAGAAGATTTTAGAGGCAAGAACGAGGGAGAGAAGACGGATAAATTCCTAAGAGTTTTCATCTTCTTCTTCATACTTCTATTTGTTGATTATGAATTATTTTAGTGATTTATTTTCCATTAGTATGAGTAGCTAAATCTGTTATCTAGGATTGATGGAACCAATTGTTGGATGAAGTCTTGACTCTATTTTGTTATAATTGAGCCGTGTTTGTTCTATGATTGTTCAATTACGTATTGTATTGTGGTTAATTGAAAGGGCCCTCGATTAATCGTGTCTATTCACCTTGTGTTGCTTGAGAAAAAACACTTGATTAGATTGTTATTGAACAACACTACTTTTGGGGAAGTTAAGAGATTAATTACTTGAATTTAAAAGTGGGGTTAGAAATAACGAAGCTTTGGTAGGATAATTCTGAGTTACATAAATTATTAACTAGAGTAGTTCGAGAGAATGCTTCTAGTAAATTATCGTAATTGATCGAAAGGTAATTACGGTAGCCCGGAACTCATAATCCTCATAGAGTATTACGGCGAGATTATAGCTAAAGAGTTGAGAATTAATCCGCTAATTGGGGAAATCAATAGCCCTAGATCCTTTTACCCTTGAATTCAATTTTAGTCTTGATTATTGCTAATTTTATTGTCATTTTTTCTTGGCTAAATAAATTCCACTGATTATTCATAAAACTATTGCATCCGGAAGTTGTCTGAGCTTATCATTAGTATTATTTAAGGTTGTAGTAAATAGGTTAGTTCCCTGTGGGATTCGACTCCTGACTTGAACCGAGTTACATTTGCAGCGACCGCTTAATCCTTCTTACAAGGCATAGTTGGGCGTGATCAATAGATATGTGGAAACCCGATAAAATTTTAACAAATATTAAATATTAACTCATAATTTTATAAGTATAGTAAATTTGGTGTCACGAACATTAAAGGTCAAATACATCAAATTTAAACTTTTGAATTCACATCTAATTAAGTAGATCCATAAATTCAAGTCAATTAATTAATGCAATCTGCAGATATCATTGTATACTATTAATTATGTACATGTCTCATATGCATTTGAAAAATTAAAATTGTGTAACCATATGTATGTTTGAGTCAACACGAAAATTGTAGATATGGCCATATACATTATCAAAAGAGTGCATCTGTGCCTGTCCACAGCCCATGCTAACCCTAATAAAAGTATAAATGAGAATCTAGTTGTTTTCTAACTAGTCAACCAAATAATAATAAAATTATTAAGTTGACATCAAACCATTATTTAAAATTAAGTATAGATATCTATTACACGTGGTGTTCAACGATAAGAGAACATACGTAGTGTACTGTTTCTCGTGGAGATCAGCTGATTAATTAATTTATCCTTTGCAATTAACAGTTAGAGACCGCGAAAAATAAATTATTTCTATGTTTTGAAGGACTAACAAATGTACATTACAGAATGGTTTCGACGGAAATTAATGTTTATTATATCTACTTGTTAAGTTGACTTGATAAAATACTAGCGAGTTGTACCTACGGTATAAGTTCAACTTTATCTATTGAGCTTGATGTTATTTGTTATATGTTTAATTTGATTTAATTATCGATTTGATAGTGTTCTTAGCTGGATATACTAATAAAATGCGAATCATGCAAAAATAATTACTTATGAATTCATCTGCATTAATAGTACTGCTTTCTAACTTTGAAATAAACATTTTCTACATTAATGGCTTTGACCAGCCAAACTTTAATCTAAACTATAGCTTTTCTTTTTGCTAGAATATTTGATTTAAATTAATAATTCTAACTCATTTTTATTTTTAATCTCTATGCATTAAGTAGACGAGAATTATCATCTAAAATTTTTGATTTATAAAAAAATGATCTGTAGTATATTACTAGTTGCAATAATAATTCAAAGTCATTTCAACAAAATTAAATTAGCATTAAATAGCACAAAAGGATATGACAAGGCTTGGAAATAGAGTTTTGACATATTAACCGGTACTAAATAAGTCAGAAATTATTAATAACAAGATTATAATTCCGGGATAACCTTGTCCTCGAACCAAACGACCCCCAAGGGCACTCAGGAGTCAGATATATATAGCCGAACATTGTGGTAGGAAAGTTGAAATTCTTCTCTTTTAATCATAATGGGGAGTTCGAGTTTTGAAGTTAGACGAAATTTTCAATAAAAAGCTCTTTATTATGAATTTATCCAACATTAATCAAAATATAAGAAAACATAAATAACACAATCAAAAGGCACCTGTGACATGAAGATGATAGAATTCTATCGTTGGGAATGTTTTTTGTTCATTATAGTAATATAAGGATACAATTTAACTTTGAAGTATAGTTGAAGAAATATTTTTGGCCAAAAACTCATATAATGCACATCAAACAAAGACGGTAAAGTACAATAAAAGGAAGAAAAAAAAATGAAAAAGAACAAATACGGTTTCAACTATATATTTTATTTTATATTAACACTTTTCTTATATATCTTTTATATATAAAAATATTTTAACTTTAAGCTCCCATTTTATTCTTGGTGACATATTTTTAAAAATATACAAATGTATGACATATTTAAGAGCACAAGTTCTAAAAGTCGTTTTTTTCTCAAATTTTTCTACTTAATCAAATATATTAAGGTGTATAATCATTTCATATACCCTCGTACCAGTTTATGTGATATAATTTAATTTAGTATGGAGTTTAAGAAAGTAAAAATGACTTTTAAAACTTACAAGTTTAAATTTAGTATAATATTTGTATGACTATAAAAATATATAATTTTTTAAAAGACGCTTAAAGTTAAATTAGTACTAGTTTGGATAAATCTTTTTCACCCGCTAGTGGCGGTGTGGGGGCTCTTAGCGCCTTTATTTATACACCAAATACTACCCTCGCTCTGAATTCTCAAAAGTCATTTCACGCTTTCCCCAAAGCCATCATCTCTCTCTCTCTCTGCTCGTTGTTCTTCGGGTGCAACACAACAGTGTGATTATTACTGCCGGAAAATGAGCTCCGTATCATTCTTCGTCTCTTGAAACTTCGATTCATTTCATTCATTACTTTCTTAATCGCGGAAGGAGTTCAATTCGAAGTGTTGCAGTTATGGACGCTAAACAATTCGAAGTTTACAAAAGTTCTTTCCTTTGAAGCTAACTAAGCTGCTCTTTTTCTTCATAACAATTTGTGAGTTTTCACTTACCTTATGTTCCTCTCCTTTTTTGTAATTATCGATTTTCTTTTTGAAAAGAATTTATATGTACTGACGGTGTAAATTGATAAGTAGTTACACAATCAGATCGCTACTTATTGTATAATTACAAGCAAATCTTCTGATAAACATTAAGTGATAATATGATAAAAAGTATAACCTTCTATAATAGGTTAAAATTCACTGATAGTGTTAAAAAAAACTTTAAACTATAAGTGTATATAATTTAAATCCTTTGTTTAAATTTTTTGTATCGATTTTGTGAGACTAGAAGTTTTCATTCGTGTGCCGCAATTGTATACTATCGTTTTGATTGAAACGAAATAGGCATTTGCACAATATTTTGAGTTGAAGCTGACAAAAATAAGTAATTGTTGTTGAGCTTGAAAAATAAGCGGGGATGAAGTTGTGTTTGGACTTGAAGTTCAAAAAAGTTATAAGAAAGTTGAAAATTTAAGTGTAGATACCAGTATTTTCACTTAAAATACATCTTAATAGCATTATTTTAATGAGTTTAAGTTCTATACACTGTCAGTGTAAAAGAAAATTATAAAATTAGGTCATTTATTAGGTAATTACAGCTAAATCTCTTGATAAGGTGTAATTCATAATCTGGTAAAAATTGTAACTAACGTGCTGTCACAGGTTAAGTTCACTGAATGTTTTTTACACTGTGTATAGCGTATATAACTTAATCCTATTTTAATATTTTCACATGAAATTCAAATAGTGAAGTATTTGCAAATAATGACTTGTGTTCGATTATTGCACCAAATATTAAAGAGTCTGCTGTCAATCTCTTTAACAGCTTAAATTTTACAAGTTAGTCTGAATTAAATTTTAGAACAATTGGTATATATCCATTAAGGTGCAACGATTTAGTGCAAAATGAGAGAAATATAGAACTTTAGAAGTGCTTTCATGTTTTTTACTTGGCCTAAGTAGGATACAAATTCCAAGAAATTTAAAAAAAAGTATTTTCTTTTGACAAAATTGAGTAAACTTTTTGCTTTGGTTTTTAGTGGTAGATTGTGATTTTCCTTAGTATCGATTATTGTAAGTCAATTCTTGTTTTTGATTTAGTCCAAAATAAAGTATGTGCAACAAGCTAAATGCCTTTCTGAGTCTTTTTTTTTTGATGTAAAATTGGGATGTAAATAATGTACAATTGTACATGAGTTTTTGTATTTTATTACCTCCTTAAGTTTTGTACAACTTCTGGATGCTTTGTTAATAAATTATCATTGCTTCATCCAACAAAAAAGGTGCAGAATTGTTGCAA
>AWOL01S0000023.1:23595-37850 GCA_000715115.1 Nicotiana otophora | reverse complement strand
AGGTAACATGATTAGTTTGCTTACGATGCATTTTTACGTACGAAAATATAGGGTGTAACATATGTGACAATTCTGCATAGGGTAAAAGAAACGCATACTAACTTAGGTAAAGAGTATAAAAGTCCAATATTCCCTTAGTCGACCATCATAGGTTTCTATAGTATACCTATCTTCGTAGCAAAGAAAGATTCTAATCTTCAACTAAGATTGTTCGATATCAATCACATGATCTAACTGAAAATAAATGGAAAAGCAACTCACTAAATGTTTGTGAAGCATGTTTCCCTAGAAAGGGAGCAATGTTGTGTTAAGTTTAACATATTTATAAAAATTGGCGTACTAATTACACTCCTTTAAAAGTTAAATTCATAATTAAAACAACTCTCATCACCCAACAAATGTTACACACATGCCTAAAACGCAACACAAACCAACATAATCGGAAGCAGATATTAGTATTCTATCTTCTGAGAACTAAGCTCTTGGGTTCTTATATCTTTTGTCATAATTGAAAGCCATTAGATCTGTGTAATTCTCCAATGAATCAGTGATCAATTATCTAATTATATTAATAAACCGTGTACTTCTAAATGCGCTTGGAGCAATATTAAGAAAGTAATATGAGGATCTTCATCTTCACCATAAAGATGATCCGCCAGAATTCAGTAAAAGGGAACTTTTTTTTTACAACAATCCAGTAAAAAAAAATAGAAATAGAAATCTAATAAGCTTATGGATGTTTTTTATCACCAAGTTTGAAGCAGAACAAACAGAAAAAGGGAGGAATGCATAAGCATTCCCTGAACAAACGGCGAAATATATAAAGGCAAGGAAAAAAGGTAATTTGCATGACTGTAAAATTCCATCTCCACACAATCAACTCGTGTAATTTTATCCCTAAGAATTCATCTGAAATGTAGAATCAATTTTATTCCAACTTCCTCAAATTAGAGCACTATGGAAAATATATGATTATAATATTGAGAAAATTCAAGTAAAAATATCTCACATAATACACTCATGACAAAGACATTTAAGAAACAGGTATACTAAAAATAAAGAATGCTCTAAAAAGAATATTATCTCTGTACATATCATAAATATGTTCCCAGAGACTGCACCTTTAAAGAGCAGCAAATACATGGTAAAAGAGCACCATTGTTGTCGGCGAAGAACTCCACGTTATGCCCTAAACTCTTCTACCTCACGCCTAACTCTCCAACTACAAAAGTCAAATCAGACCGGAAAATAAATTTCTCATAAAGATTAACCCGAAAAAAAGAACAAGATTTGGATAAAATTTAAAAGATGAGGTGACTTGAAAGTTGCAATACCCAGTTGAGAAGATGAAGAGAACTGGAAAAGGCATTAGTCAGTTTGGAGAACTTGAACATATAAGGAAATGCAATAAGGTGAAGCAATTGATCTTCCTATAGATTTGAAAGAAAATCACACATGTAATTGGAATAAGGGAGGTGAAAGAGTTGTGCTTCTAGAATTGTCTTCGAGTGTTACTTGGAAAAAGCAACCTGGACCATTATACCCTTTATTTTATTGTGCAAAATTACAAATACTAGATTTAAAACAAAATTATTGAGTTCAACTGAACTTATAACCTATATTATAGCTTCGCCTCAGCTCTTCGGTGAAATTTACGATCTTGATTTCGGGGAAGATTTTCTAACCATGTTATATATGATGGTTTGCAATGGGCATATATGGGACAAGGAAGACCATCCCTCCTCCCATTTTTAAGCCAATAGTAGTGGTGGTAAAATAGTTAAAAGAAAACAGTTAACCACCCATATTATCCACTCTAATATTGGTTGGATAATGAACTTTTAAAAATGGATCAAATATGGATAAGAACCATATTATCCATTTATAATATGGATAACCAATGAATAATTAATGTGTTTAACTTTTATATTTATAAGATCTCAAATTGGGGGTTCCTCAAGTTTGAAAGACTATGAATTCTCCCAAAAGTGATCATATTTAAGAAGTCATGGATAATATGATTACTCATACTATGAATTCTCCCAAAAGTTTATCTAATGCTTTAATATATGTACAATATTATTTTCTTCACCCAAATGATTTCTAAAATAAATTTATTTTTTTGTTGATTTCTTACTTGATTTAAAAATTGTAAACTCACTTTAGTGGAAATAAATTGATCATGTGGATCTTATATACATTGATATTATTGGCACGTGAGTTGTCCGTGCAGTTGTGATAGAAATATGGGTACGAGGTGCCGTGGAAATATGGAAGTGGGTTGAGACCCATAGTTTTTATGATTATTAAATGAGGTGTCACGCAGTGACTTTTATTTGAAGGAATTATATTCCTAAAATATTATTTGAAAGAATTATAGTTGAAAGAAATTTATTTGAAGGGAGTATATTCGAAATATATATTTATTTCTTTGACAAGGTTATATTCTAAGGATTTCTATTGAAAAACTTATATTTGAAAGATTTATACTTGAAGTACTTACATTGGAAAGACGTATATTTAAGGGATTTGATTGATTGGTTGTATTTGTGTTCCTTATTCGTTTGAGCAATATTTATGGTGTTCTTGTTGCCTTGTTGTTTACATCATTTATTTATTCTTGTTGTCATCATTGCCATTTGCTTCTATTATTATTATTATTATTATTATTAGTATTATTATTATTATTATTATCATTATTATTATTATTATTATATACTTCTACACTGCACAGGTTAATTGATTAGTGAGTGTCTTGACTGTACCTCGTCACTACTCTACCGAGGTTAGTCCTGATACTTACTTGGTACCGACCGTGGTGTACTCATACTACACTTCTGTACATTTTTGTGCAGAGCCAGGTATTGAAGCTATCGGACTCGGACAGAGTTAAAGTGTGTCGCAAGGATTCAAGGTAGAGCTGCTTGGTCATCGCAGTCCCTTGAAATCATTTCATTTTATTATACTGTTAATTATTAATCAAACAGTATTGAGTATTCGATCCTTGAGATCATTTCATATATTCAGTTAGAGTTCGTGATTCAGTACTACCAGTCTTGGGAGGTTGCTATATTCATATTTATTCGCTGTTGGTTTTGATTATCTATTTAATTCAGTTTCGTTTATAAAAAATGGCTTCGAAATATAATTAAAATCGGCTTACCTAGTCTTAGAGACTAGGTGCCATCACAACGCATGTGGTGGGATTTTGGGTCGTGACAAGTTGGTATCAGAACTATAGGTTCATAGCTTCTACGAGTCACGAACCAATTTAGTCGAGTCTTGTGGATCGGTACGGAGACATCTGTACTTATCTTCGAGAGGCTACAAAGCTAGTAGGAAACTTTCCACTTCTTGCATTCCCTATCGTGCAACAGTTATTCAGCTTGAAGCATATGTCTTATGTTCTTTTGTATCTACTCGTGTATGAAATTACACACTCGGTATCCACTAAGCGCCAACGATTTGTGATACTACATAGGGGTTATAAGGGAGCCAGGGTTGCTTAACCATTATTACCACGTGCCGTCCAAATCGAGGATGACATGCGCCAAATAAATGGCTTGAGGTGTCGTACGAGTGGTGAAGGTTAGTATTGTGGATCATCGGACTATGTCCTATGGCTTCGCTCCAAGTGAAGGGAGTCCACTATCAACGATCAGATTGCGGGGTCATGTGCTATATGAGTTTTGGCCTGAGATGTATATATGTGGTATTGAAAGGTTCTCCGAAACTTGTATATGATTAAGAGCTGAGATTTGTATGGGATGATATTAGGACTTGCGGTATTTCTGCGTCCTTAATAATTCTACATTTCAGTATCAACGGGGTCATGAAAACAATTTCAGAATACTCGGCGTGTTCCAGTAAGTTCTTTTAATGCACCATCGACACGGGGTTCCTATAATGGTTATTCCAGTTACCCGGCACAAACTCACTATAAGCAGCCGAACATGCAGAGGGGTTGTTACGAGTGTGGTGATACTAGACACATCAAGAGAAATTGTCCCATACTTGGGAGGGGTGGATTTCATCAGAGCACTCAAGCTACAAGCTTTATTTCAGTCAATACTCCAGGTGCACATCCAGTTAGGGGTGGAGGACAGGCAGATAGAAGGCTCCTAAGAGGTGGAGGCCCGACCCATTGATATAATTGCTATGATTTGGCTGAGGCCGATACACCAGATAGTGTCGTTACATGTATGAATCAATTTACAGTAAAACTATTTGTATTTTGATTCGATTCCAATTATCGAGGTGAGAACTCCTTTCACGCTCCTTATATGGTAGATTAGTGAATTTGTACTCCACTCCCGTGTTTATCCCTGTTGGGAGATTTTAATGGTGTTAACCCGTGTCTAACATTTTGTTTTGTACACTATTGAGGGCTAAGAGTCTAAAAGTAACTTTCTATTACCCACTCTAACCTTTTGTTTTGTACACTATTGAGGGCTAAGAGTCTAAAAGTAACTTTCTATTACTCACTACAGTGAGTTTTGATATAAATCCGGGATAATTTGGTTAAACTTTATGCATTTTATGCCCTACCGGTATAGGGTTCATTATGTGATGTGAAATTTTGTTTTTATCGGAATTTATGAGAAGAAAGAAAAAAAATCAGTTGGCACAATGTGTACAATATTTGTGATTTAGAGTTGAGAACGAGATCCTTGCATTTTTATATGATGTGAAATATTTAAACCGAGTTACAAGTCGCGATAGAAAATATATAAGGACGAGGTCCTTGTGGTGAAATATTTATGAGTTTAAATTCTCCCTTTGTGAAATTTAATCGTACAATAGTATTAATAGGGAGTAATGCGTGTTAGGCTTATTTGATAATTCTTGTATATTTTGTTGTGCATATTCAACCATTGTCGTGCTGTAAACATTGAGTTTTAGCCTATGAGATGAGTGCCCAGGTGGCGTTAAATGTGACTCATTAATCCGAGTACGTAATCACGAGGTATTTATGCCTCACATTCTGTTGTCAGTGTTGTGAAAACAATCGAAATGAGGTGGTGGTTAATATGAGATTAATTGCTGATGTTGGAATAAATTATGAACAACTTTTAAGACTAGATATGTGGTGATGAGCATACATGTGACGTGCTTCATGTCCTGATATCATTATGATAATGCAACGCTTGTAATGCTGAGATTAGTGTTATTGATATATACATTGTGGTGTTTTGTTGGGTTGTGGATGTATTGTTAGGAGTTGTTTTGGTGTTACTTTGGCAGGTGGATAGGCCCAATTATAGGGGAGACTCTGCCGAAATTTCAGAAAAAATTGGGAGTTAGAAATATTTTTTGGGAAAATGATATGTACGACATAAGAGTTAAATTATGTTATGTATTTGAGGGCGAATGATCCTAAGAGGAGAAGAATATAACACCCCTGAGAAATTTTGAAGTACTTCAGTACTATCAAGAAAATTGATGTGTGCGTAGGCACGAGTTTCTATAGCAGGTTGGGACTAAAATCGTGCGTTGTTGTTAAAATCAAGCCTTTTGAAAAGGTTTAGAGTGTAAGAAATTAGTCTTAAAGTTTACAAATATGGATAAAAGAAATAGTCTCAAATGAGATGGTGTTGTCGGGCTTATCTCAAATGCGGTAGCGTGGAATCAACCGTGAGTATATGTATAAATGTAAAATCATCAATTTGGTAACCTCAGAATAATTCTTAGAACGTTCGAGGACGAATGTTTGTTTAAGATGTGGAGAATTTAACGACCCGACTTGTCGTTTTAAGAATTAATGCCTCGTTCAGCGACTTAAGGTCTCGAGAAACTTCGTAATAAGTATTATGACCCGCGGGTGTGGTCGAGTTTGATTTTTCAAAAGATTCGAAATTTTTAAAATAAACAATCCTTAATTAGAAGCTTAAATAGAAAGAGTTGACCGGAGAGTTGACTTTTGAGCAAACGACTCCGGAATGGAATTTTGATGATGTCAATAGCTCCGTATGGTTATTGTTGACTTAGGAGCTTGTCCGAAAAATTATTTGAAGGTCCGTAGTGGAATTAGGTTTGAAATGCCACAAGTTGAATTTTTGGGAAGTTTGACTGGGGGGCTGACTTTTTTATATAGAGGTCGGAATCCGATTCTGGAAATTGAAATAGGTCCATTATGTCATTTATGACTTGTGTGCAAAATTTGATGTCATTCCGAATTGATTTGATGTGTTTCGGCACAAGATATAGAATTTGAAAGTTTAAAGTTCATAGATTTTGATTTGAGATGCGATTTGTCGTTTTGATATTGTTTGATGTGGTTTGAAGCCTCGACTAAGTTCGTATTGTTATTTTCTTGGAAAATAGATTATATAGTTGTATCCAACTAGGACTAAAGAAATATTTGGAGCACAAGTTACATATTTGTGTGCTATGAAGACTTTACCGGAAAAAAAGAATTCGAAAACACGAGAAATATCTGTCACGACCCCAAATTCCCTTCGCAGGAGATCGTGATGGCACCTAGTCTCTAAGACTAGGTAAGCCTAACAATGCGGAATAATGATAAATATCTTAAATAAATAAACTACAATTCAAATAATTACAACTTCCAAAACCCGGTAGAAATAAGTCACAAGCTTCTAAAAGTTTATTCTCAATGTTTCTATGTATCAAGGTCTAAAGAAAAATAAGAAAGCAACATAAAATGATAGAAGGGGACTTCGGAGTCTGTGGACGCTGGCATATATACCTCAAAGTCTCCGTCCACAGGTTTCACTGACGTCTAAACTGGTAAGATGTACCTGGATCAGCACAAAAAGATGTGCAGAAGCGTAGTATGAGTACACCACAGCGGTACCCAGTAAGTGCCAAGCCTAATCTCGGTAGAGTAGTGACGAGCTCAGGTCAGGCCCTACTGGAGAATAGATAATGATATGGAAAAATGTTTAAATAATTTAATAAGATAAAATGACTATGGAAATGAATCAAATAGTATGTCACATTTAATGACACCAAATAATTTCAAATAATATCTCGTGGAATCAAAACAGAATTCCTTTCAGCTTTATGAAAATCACAACAATTAATCGAAGGCAACTATGGCCATAATTCAATATCAACAAGGACACTACCGAGGTACCGCCTCGTAGTCCCAAATCATTAATAAATTCACAATATCTCATTTCTTTATATCACCGCGGGAGCCTTCACAATTTATTTAAACAAAATATTTTTTCCGAAATAGCCTCCCGCGGTTTAGCCACCCTTATCACACCGCATGACTTCTAGTAGTTACCTCTACTTGCCACGAGTATCAAGCCACCCTTATCTCACCACATGCATTTCAATACCCAGACCTTATACCACCGCATGCGTATCAATATCACAATATATCACAATTTGCACCTCAAGTGCCCAATATTTTGATTTTTCCAAAACTAAATCGACAACAAAATTTTTCAATAATAAAGAGCTCACGGCTCATGCCAAAATAATCCAACAATAATATTTTTCCACAATAAAGAGCTCACGGCTCCATCACAATGAGTGCCAAAAATCTGACGAAAATATTCAGAAAAATAATATTTCAAAACCTTTAATACGTTGCTTCAATATCAAATTTAAAAATGTAAAATACTTCATATTAATAATATTTAATTTAAAGAAAATAAACCTTCAAATAATGCACAGTATAAAATAAACCAAGTTTCAATTAAACCGGTAAAACAATTAGCAGGAAAAGGTCAAACAAATTTAAAGTATATATCTCACATAAATGATGAAGAATATAACAAGATAAAATAATTTAATAAATGCGCAACAATGATCTACACAATTTAAAAATATAATCTTTTACATTTAGCCCGTGTACACACTCGTCACCTCATGTACACAACTTTCAACACATTTCAATAATAACATTCATATTAATTATGGGGAAAATTTCCCCCACACAAGGTTAGACAGGTCACTTATCTCGGCTTGCTCCAATTTAACCAAGTATTATGCTTTTTCCTTGATTTTCCGATTCCGATCCACTCATATCTAGTCATAATTAATTCGATACAGTCAACACAAATTATAGGAATCAATTTAATAAGAAAATATTATATTTTTTAATAAAATCCAAAATTAGCTCATAAATTGCCTGTGAGACCCACACCTCGGAAATCCGGCAAAACTCATAAAATCCAACGACTTATTCAATTACGAGTCCAACCATACCAGTTTTACTCAAATCCGACTCAGAATCGATACCGAAATCTCAAAAATTCATTTCTATGATATTTCCTAAAATTTTCCAAATTTCAATCTCAAAACGCTAATTAAATTGTGAAAACAATTATATATTTGTGTATATAGACCAAATCCGAGTTGGAATAACTTACCCCAAATGTCCTTCCTTGAAAATCTGTCAAAGGTCGCCTCTGTTCAAGCTCAAGTTTGTCAAAAATGGAAAATGGGTCGAATGCCTCTGTTTTTATAACTTACAGATCTGTCCAGTCCGATCAGGGAGCTCGATCAGGGGAGCTCGATCAGGGAGCTCTATCTGGGGAGCTCGATCTCGGGAGCTCGATCTCGGGAGCTCGATCTTGGGAGCTCAATCTTGGGAGCTCAATTTTTGGGAGCTCGATTTTGGGCCTCGATTTTGGACCAGAATTTCTAGCAGAAAGGAACAATTGCAGCAGCAGTTTTAAATCTAACTTTTGATCTGTTAACCATCCAAAACTCACCCGAGGCCCTCGGGACCTCAACCAAATATACCAACAAGTCCTAAAACATCATACGAACTTAATCGAACCTCTAAATCACATCAAACAACGCTAAAATCACGAATCATACCCCAATTCAAGCTTAATGAAACTAAGAATTTTCAACTTCGACATTCTATGCCGGTGTCAAATCAAGTCCGATTGACCTCAAATTTTGCACACAAGTCATAAATGACATAACGAAGCTGTGAAAATTTTCAAAACTCGATTCTGACCCTGATATCAAAAAGTCAACTCCCCGGTCAAACTTCCAAACTTTAAATTCCTATTTTTGCCATTTCAAGCCTAATTTCGCTACGAACTTCCAAATAAAATTTCGATCACGCTCCTAAGTCCAAAATCACTATACGAAGCTGTTGAAATCAGCAAAATTCTATTCCGGGGTTGTTTGCACATAATTCGACATCCGGTCGCTATTTAAATTTAAACTTTTAATTTTTCTTCAAAATTTCATATATCGGGCTAGGGACCTCGGAATTTGATTTCGGGCATATACCTAAGTCCCAATTCACGATACGGGCCTATCAGAATTGTCAAAATACTGATCCATGTCCGTTTGCTCAAAATATTGACCTAAGTCAACTTAATTGAGTTTTAAAGCTCTAATTCATATTTTAATCCATTTTTCTCATAAAAACTTTCCAGAAAAGTTTACGGACTGCCCACGCAAGTCGAGGAATGATAAGTAGTGCTTTTCGACGTCTTAGAACACATAATTAATTATTAAATTTAAAGATAACATTTTAGGTGATCACATTCTCCACCTCTAAAACAAATGTTCGTCCTCGAACGAAGTTAGAAAAAGTACCTGAGCTGGTGAATAAGTGTGGATAACGGCTGTGCATATCATGCTCGGTCTCCCAAGTCGCTTCCTCGACCGTATGACCCCTCCACTGAACCTTCACGGAAGCAATGTTCTTTGACCTCAACTTTCGAACCTGCCTATCCAAAATAGCCATTGGTGCCTCAACATAAGATAGATCGCCGTGATATTTCCGAAGCATGGAAACATGGAATACCGGATGAACCACAGAGAGACTAGGTGGTAGTGCAAGTTTGTAAGCCACCTCTCCAACTCTCTCAAGAATTGAAAAAGGCCTAATATACCTATGGCTAAACTTTCCCTTCTTCCCGAACATCATCACACCCTTCATAGGTGAAACCCGGAGCAATACCCGCTCACCAACCATATATGCAACATCACGAACCTTCCGATCCGCATAACTCTTCTGTCTAGATTGGGTTGTACGAAGTCGATCCTGAATCAACTTAACATTTTCCAAGGCATCCTGAACTATGTCTATACCCAAAAGTCTAGCCTCGCCTAGTTCGAACCAACCCACTGGAGACCGGCACCGCCTACCATACAAGACCTCATACGTAGCCATCTAAATGCTTGACTGGTAACTGTTGTTGTAAGCAAACTCCGCAAGTGGTAAGAACTGATCCCAAGAACCCCCAAAATCTATCACACACGCACGAAGCATATCCTCCAGTATCTGAATAGTGCGTTCGGGCTGCCCGTTCGTCTGAGGGTGAAATGCTGTAATCAACTCTACCCGAGTACCAACTCACGCTGTACTGCCCTCCAGAACCGTGAGGTAAACTGTGTACCTCGATCAGAGAGGATAGATACTGGTACACCATGAAGTCTGACAATCTCACGAATATATACCTGAGCCAGCTGCTCTGAAGAGTAAGTAGTAATCACAGGAATGAAATGAGTTGATTTGGTCAGCCTATCCACAATCACCCAAACTGCATCAAACTTCCGCTGAGTCCGTGGGAGCCCAACAACTAAATCCATAGTGATCCTCTCCCATTTCCATTCTGGAATCTCTAACTTCTGAAGTAATCCACCCGGTCGTTGATGCTCATATTTTACCTGTTGACAATTTCGACACCGAGATACATACTCCACTATGTCTTTCTTCATCCGCCTCCACCAATAGTGTTGTCTCAAGTCCTGATACATCTTTGCAGCACCTGGATGAATGAAGTACCGTGAACTATGAGTCTCCTGGAGAATAAAATCATGCAAGCCATCTACATTGGGTACACATAGCCTGCCCTGCATCCGTAGTACACCATCATCTCCAATAGTGACTTCCTTAGCATCACCGTGCTGAACTATGTCCATAATGACAAGCAGATGGGGGTCATCATACTTACGTTCCCTGATACGATCATAAAGAGAAGACTGAGAAACCACGCAAGACAAAACTCGACTCGGCTCGGAAACATCCAGTCTAACAAACTGGTTGGCCAAGGCTCGAACATCCAAGGCTAAAGGCCTCTCTACAACCGGTAAATATGCTAAGCTGCCCAAACTCTCTGCCTTATGACTCAAGGCATCGGCCACCACATTGGCCTTCCCAGGATGATAGAGAATGGTGATATCATAATCCTTAAGCAACTCCAACCATCTTCGCTGCCGCAAATTAAGATCCTTCTGTTTAAACAGATATTGTAGACTCCGGTGATCGGTGTAAATCTCACAATGGACACTGTACAAATAATGCCGCCAAAGTTTTATGGCATGAACAGTAGCTGCTAACTTCAGGTCATGTACAGGATAATTCTTTTCATGCACCTTTAACTGTCTGGACGCGTAGGCAATCACCCTACCGTCTTGCATCAACACTGCGCCAAGACCAATACGCGACGCATCACAATACACAGTATAAGATCCTGTACCTGTAGGTAATACCAATACAGCTGTAGTCAAAACTGTCTTGAGCTTTTGAAAGCTCTCTTCACATTCCTCGGTCCACGTGAACGGAGCACCCTTCTGGGTTAATTTGGTCATAGATACAGCAATAGAAGAGAAACCCTTTACAAATCGGCGATAATACCCAACCAAACCAAGGAAACTCCGGATTTCCGTAACTGAGGACGGTCTGGACCAACTCTGCACTGCTTCAATCTTCTTTGGATCTACCTTGATTCCCTTGCACGAAACTATATGACCCAAAGATCCCACTGAATCAAGCCAGAATTCACACTTTGAAAATTTTGCATATAACTTCCTTTCTCTCAAAATCTGAAGCACAGTCCTCAGGTGTTGTTCATGATATTCCCGACTCCGGGAATACACCAGAATGTCGTCAATAAACACAATGACAAAAGAATAAAGATAGGGCTGAAATACACTATTCATTAAGTGCATAAATACTGTTGGGGCATTGGTTAGCCCAAAAGATATCACAAGGAACTCGTAATGACCGTACCGAGTCCTGAAGCAGTCTTTGGGATATCTAGCTCCCGAATCTTCAATTGATGATAGCCTGAATGCAAGTCGATCTTAGAGAATACTCTTGCACCCTGAAGCTGATCAAATAGGTCATCAATACGTAGAAATGGATACTTATTCTTCATTGTAACCTTGTTCAACTGGCGGTAATCAATACACATCCGCATAGAACCATCTTTCTTCTTTAGAAATAAGATAGGAGCACCCCAAGGCGATACACTAGGCTACATAAAGCCCTTATCCAGCAATTCCTGTAACTGTTCTTTTAATTCTTTCAACTCTTCTGGGGGTATATGGTATGGTGGAATAGAAATGGGCTGAGTGCCCGGTAACAAATCCATCCCAAAGTCAACATCCCTGTCGGGTGGCATACCTGGAAGATCCGCTGGAAATACATCAAGAAAATCACTTACTACAGGAACTGACTCTACACTAGGAGTATCAATACAAACATCTCTCACATAGGCCAGATACGCATCACACCCCTTCTCAACCATTCGTTGAGCTTTAAAAAATGAAACAACCCTGCTAGGAACATGATTCGAGATACCTCTCCACTCTAGCCACGGTAGACCTGGCATAGCCAATGTCACCGTCTTGGTGTAACAATCAAGAATAGCGTGATAGGGCGACAACCAGTCCATACCCAAAATAATATCAAAATCCACGATAAAGAGAATAACTCAAGGAATCACGTGATACGCCCAAATATGGGGCAAAATAAGATTACACATAAGAATAAGTGGAGCCTGGATCAAATAAGACTGACGCATCTCTATGACAGATAGGAATAATACTTGTGATAATAGAATCGGATGCAACAGCATCTGTCCTAGCAGGAAGGGCATAAAATCTGGCCTGGCCTCCCCCTCTAGGGCGACCTCTACTTGCCCGACCTCCACTTCTAGCTGGATGTACAGGTGGAGTGGAAACTAGTACAGTAATCATGGCCTGAGAAGCTTGAGGACCCTATGGAATAGGTGGGGCCTGAGAAATCTGTGGAGGTTCACCCCTCCTAAATCTGGGGCAATCTATCATAATATGACGAGTGTCACCACACTCAAAACAAGCCCTCGGAGGATGTGGCTGCTGGGATTGGCTCGTGCCTGATCAACTAGACTGCCCCCTGAAAGCACCCTGTACAGGAGGTAGAGAAGACATTGGTGGTGCATAATATGGAACCTGAGGTCTGGGAGTAGTCGGAATACCACTGGAAGCTGGAACTACTGAATGAATAGGATGACTCACATAACCTCTACTATGACAGGCTGCAATGGGGGCATGAGAATTATTATATGTTCCAGAATCTCGGGGTCTCTTAGCTTCCCTCTCTTCCCTCTCCCGAGTCCGCATACCTTCCAATCTCCTAGCAATTGATACCGAATGTTGGTATGTGATATCCATATCCAGCTCTCGGGCCATACTGTATTTGATACTTGGGTGAAGACCCTCAATAAATCTGCAAATCTGCTCTTGAACAGTAGCAACTAAGGTGGGTGCATGCCTAGCCAAATCACCGGATCGGACCGCATACTCTGATACAGTCATAGAACCCTGGCACAACTGCTCAAACTCTGTGCGCCATGAATCCCTAAGACTCTGAGGAACATACTCCCTTAAGAACATATCTTAAAATTGAGTCCAAGTGAGTGAAGATGCCTCAGCGGGACTATCCAACTCATATGCCCGCCACTACTGACAGGTTGCTCCTCTAAACTGGAATGCCGTGAAAGAAACCCCACTGGAATCCACAATACCCATAGTACAAAGGATACAGTGACATTCCTCTAGAAAACCCTGAGCATCCTCTGAAGCTAAACCGCTGAAAGAGGGAGGGTGGTACTTCTTATACCACTCGAGCCTGAGCTGCTCCCCCTCTGAAACTACTGTCCTAATATCAGGCCGAACTGGGACAACTGGCTGCACTGGTATAACCTCTGGGGCATGTTCAACTTGGGCATGTGGCTCTGGAGTACGGGTGGAGGGAGTCTGCACTCCTCCCCCAGCCTGAGATATGGCAGGAGCAGGTGGAATTAATCCCGCCTGAGCTAAAGTGCCAAACATGCTCAAAAACTTGGCAAGAGTCTCCTGAAGTGCAGGAGTAGTAACATGCATCTCAGGTGCCTGCTCTACAACTGGAGCTACTGGTGGCTCTGGTGCAGCAGTTCGTGCAAGTGCTCTGGCTGCACCACATGGTCTTCCTCGGCCTCTGCCCCGTCCCCGGCCTCTTACGGCTCTAACAGGGGTTGCGGGTGTTTGATCATCAGATC
>AWOL01S0000023.1:0-13996 GCA_000715115.1 Nicotiana otophora | reverse complement strand
AAAAGTAATATTTTTATTGGTAGAGAAATTCAATATCGTCAAATTGGCCTTTGTTACCACTTTCTTCATATTTCTGGAAATGTATTTACATTAGCTTTCCATTTGCAACGTACATTTTTCCTTTATACCTATATCTACTTCAATCTATAGTTCGAAGACATTTATGTTATTAGTATTGATTAGAGACAGTGCATCCAGATGTTCATCCAAAGACGATTTAAAAGATCCCAAAGTGCCTAACAATGGCAGTAGCTAGGATTAACAAATTAAAATCAAGCACCTTAATGTTTATTTGATAATTCACAAGTCATGGTAAGCAAAATTAACATTCTATACTCCTTTCCATTTGTCATTACCAAAAACTTTTGAAAATCTTTGAAATATTTTTCCTACATGGTTGATATGAAAATTGTTTAATCTTTGAGCTATCTTGTACTTGTATATAAAGTGATTGTAACGACTCGGCCGGTATTTTTGAGTATTATAACCCCGTTCCCCCATTTACCGCTCAATTTATGCTTTATAGTTGTTTTATAACTTACCAGGTTAGTGGGTTCGGGTCCGAAAGAAATTCGGAGTGAAATGAGACACTTAGTCTCTTAATTGAAAATTTAAGTTAGAAAAGTGGACCGGATATGGACCTATTTGTAAATGACCTCGGGTTTGAATTTTGATGATTCAAATAGCCCCGTATGGTGATTTTGGGCTTAGGAGCGTATCCAGAATATTATTTGTAGGTCCGTAGTGGAATTAGGCTTGAAATGCCGAAAGTTGAATTTTTGGGAAGTTTGACCGGAGGTTGGCTTTTTGATATCGGGGTCGAAATTTGATTCTGAAAATTTGAGTACCTCCGTTATGCCATTTATGACTTGTGCGCAAAATTTGAGGTAAATCAGACGTGATTTGATAGGTTCCGGAATCGTTTGTAGAAATTAGAAATTCCAAAGTTCATTGGGCTTGAATTGGGGTGTAATTCATGGTTTTATCGTTGTTTGAGGGGATTTGAGGGTTCGACTAAGTCCATATGATGTTTTAGGACTTGTTGGTATATTTGGTTGGGGTCCCGAGGGGCTCGGGTGAGTTTTGGATGGTTAACGGATCAAAAATTTGGACTTGAACAGCTGCTGGAAATTTCTGATATCTGATGATGTTTTCCTTCTACGCGATGTGTGAATGCGTCTACGATCGCGTAGGCTTAGTTGGTCAGTGAGGGGGTTTTGTTCTACGCGATCGCGTGGGGATATCTGCGATCGCATGGGGTTAATGTGAGGCAGTGGCATTTTGTGCTTCCCGATCGCGTGAAGCTCTGGGATTTTGTGACTCGCAAATGCTTGAAGAAGGACGCGTTCGCGTAGAGTAAGTGGAACGGAAATAGAAGTCACGCGTTTTGTGCTTCGTGATCGCGTAGGTCTGTGATGTTGTGCTTCCCGATCGCGTGAAAAAGTCCGCGATCGCATAGAGTAAAATTTAGGTGATGGAAAATTGTTCTTCGCGATCGCGTGGGAATGTTCGCGATCGCGTAGAGCAAATGTCTGGGTAGAGAATTTAAGTTCTGAAATGGGACTTGATCCCATTTTCAGTTTTTGACGGATTTGAACTCGGGAAGAGGCGATTTTCGAGATTTTTTCAAGAACAATAACGGGGTAAGTGTTCTTAACTCAATATTGGTTAAATTATCCGAATCCATGGTTGTTTTTAATATTTAATTGGTGAATTAAGTTGAAAAAGTTTGAAAACCCTCTTAGTTTAAATTGAAGATTTAAGGGTCGAGTTGGGGTCAGATTTTAATAAAATTGGTATGGTTAGACTCGTGGTTGAATGGACTTCCGGATTTTGTAACTTTTGTCGAGTTCCGAAACATGGGCCCCACAGGTAGTTTTGAGCTAAAATTCGGACTTTTATGAAAAATTAGCATTTTCTTATGGAATTAATTCCAATAAATTTTATTCACAGAAATAAATTATTTGTGACTATATTCGAGGGATTCCGAGGCCGAATTGCAAGGCAAAGGCATAACAGAGTAAAGAATTTCACGCTATGAGGTAAGTAGCAATTTTTAAATCTGGTCCTGAGGGTATGAAACCCCGGATTTTGGATCATGTGATTATTTTAGAGGTGACGCACATGCTAGGTGACAGGCGTGTGGGCGTGCACCGAGGGGATTGTGACTTGGTCCGTCCCGTAGAAACTGTAAAGTTGAATAAGTTGTTGATAATTATGTGTTCTCTATGTGTTGTGGAAATTTGACTATAAGTCATGTTAGAAACCATGTTTAGGATATATGTTGGTATTGTTGGGACCCACAAAGGTCGTGTACATGTTGAATTATCTGCTTAAATTGTTGTTTTGTACTCAGTCATAGTTTACTTGATTATTTTGTCTCAGTCTCTATTGTTCATTATTGATGTGTCATATCATTGTTGTTTGGGCTGATTTCATGATTGTTCAGAGCCCGATAGACTATAGAGCTTTATGACTGAGTAAGGCCGAGGGCATGATTGTGAAATATTATACTATGGCACGTGAGTTAGCCGTGCGGATCCTTATATCATACTATAGCACGTAAGTTGGCCGTGTGGATCCTTATATTATACTATAGCATGTGAGTTGGCCGTGCAGATCTAGATATTTATATTATGGCATGTGAGTTGTCCATGAAGCACGTGAGTTGTCCGTGCAGATTATAGTGCTTGGGCTATAGGAGCCCCTTCGAATTCTGTACACCCCCAGTGAGCGCGGGTACCCATTGAGTGTGAGCGCTGAGGGCTGGGAGCCCAGTGAGTGATTGTTGTCATGAGAGGTTGTTCTTGTTTTTCATTGGTTGATGCACTTAGTTGCTATCTGTTATTGTGGTGAAATTTCTGAATGATTCTATATCCGGATTAAATGAACTTGAATTATATAAAAATTGATTTGTCTTAAACTGCCGGATTTGAAAGCATGTCTATTCTTTGCTGGAATTTACTGAAAATGAATTATAATTGTATAGCTCGTCACTATCTTCAGTTTCTTATTTATTATTGTTACTTGCTGAGTTGGTTGTACTCATACTACACCCTGCACTATGTGTGCAGATTCAGGTGTTCCCGGACATAGCGGGTGTTGATTCTTCCGTACAGCTTATTTTCAGGAGATTGTGAGGTAGCTGCTGTGTTACGCATACCTTGTCTCTCATTCTCTATCTCCTTGTTTACTATATTTGGTCTCAGACTATTATAGACCGTATTTTCCAGACTTGTATTCATATTAGATGCTCATGTACTCAGTGACACCAGGTATTGGGGAGTGTTCGTGTTAGTATTTATGGGATTTTGTATTGTAGTAAATTATTGTATTTTCAAACTTAAGAGAAATTTTGGTTTATCGAGATTATCCACTTGCCTAATATCGAGATATGCGCCATCACGACAGGTTGGAATTTTGGGTCATGACAAGTTGGTATCAGAGCCTAGGTTACATAGGTCTTACGAGTCATGAGCAAGTTTAGTAGAGTCTTGCAGATCGGTACGGAGACGTCTGCACTTATCTTCGAGAGGCTGCGGAACCCTTAGGGAAATTTCACTTTCTTGTATTCTGTCGTGCGAATTTGTTGATTTTGGAAACTAAATTTCTGCTATTCTATTCTCTCATAGATGATAAGGACACGTACTACCGGATCGGACAAACAGTCACCAGTGCCACCAGTTAGGGCCGCGAGAGGTCGAGGCTGGGGCCTAGGTAGAGGTCGAGGTGTATCTCGGACCACAGTTGGACCACCGCCTGTAGTACCACCAGTTGCTCTAGCTTAGGAGCAGATTTCGGATATAGCTGAGCCGACAAGATCAGCTTAGGCACCAGCTGTGCCTCTTGAGATTCTAGGCCTTCAGGAGACTTTGGCCTAGATATTGGCAGCTTGCACTGGTCTTGCTCAGGTGGTTTCGGCTTAGGCCGCACCTGCCGCTTCTCAGACTGGGGGAAGTACTCATACCTCCATTGCCCATACTCCATACCAGGTAGTACATGGACTTCAGGTATCGGGGGAACTACCAGCCCAACCGGTTGCAGCTACTCAGGCCGCGGTAGTTCCTATTTTGGCAAATGATGAGTAGAGGAGACTTGAGAGATTTGAGAGGCTTTGACCTCCACCATTTAGCGGTACTGGGTCAGAGGATGCTCAGGGTTCTCTAGATAGGTGCCAACAGATGCTTCGGACATCAGGTATTTTGCAGACCAGTGGGGTCTCATTCACTACTTTTCAGTTTTCTGCGGATGCACTCAGATGGTGGGTGACTTACGAGAGGTGTAGGCTTGTTGGCGCAGCACCCCTTACTTGGAAGCAGTTCTCCGTGTTCTTTTTGGAGATGTTCGTGCCTCAGTCACGCAGAGAGGAGATGTACAGGCAGTTTGAGCAGCTTTGCAAGGGTGATATGTCAGTGACGCAATGCGAGATAAGATTTTTTGTGTTTTCTCGTCACGCAGTCTGGTTGGTTCCCACTGATAGGGAGAGGATTATGAGGTTCATTGATGGCCTCACATATTAGCTGCAGTTACTTATGACTAGGGAGAGTGTATCTGGTGCTACTTTTGATGAGGTAGTGGACATTGCTCGGCAGATAGAGATGGTTCGTAGCCAAGAACGTAGAGAGAGGGAGGCTAAGAGGCCTAGTGGTCCCGGTGATTACAGCGGTGTACCTTCAGGGGGTCAGTTTAACCGTAGTAGGGGTCGTTCTTACAGACATGCTTAGACGGGTCGTCCAACTTATCGTGGTGCATCAGCTAGCCACAGTTCTTATAGTGCTCACTTAGGACAGTTTTCATTCAGTGCATTACCAGCGCAGAGTTATCATCATGCCTCGTCCGAACAGGCTTCTGCCGGTTATTCCTCGGGATATCAGGAGTATCAGTTTCGTTAGAGGAGGGGTTGTTTAGAGTGCGGCGAATTTGGTCGTTTTAAGAGAGAGTGTCCTAGGCTGTTGAGTGGGACTCCACAGCAGAGTTTTGGACCGATGGCACCAGCACCGGTAGTTACACCATCCGCCCTGCCATCTCAGGGTAGGGGTCAAGAAGCTAGGGGTCGCCCAAGAGGGGAAGGCTGGTCAGGAGGTAGGCAAGCTCGATTCTATGCTTTTACTAAGAGGCCGGATGATGTTGCCTCAGATGCAGTGATCACAGGTATTGTATCAGTGTGCCACAGGCAGGCTTCTATATTATTTGACTCTGGTTCCACTTATTCGTATGTATCATCGTATTTTGCTCATTATATGGATATGCCCTGTGAGTCCTTAGTTTCACCTAATTGTGTATCTACACCGGTGGGCGATATTATTATTATGGATCGTGTGTATCGGTGGTGTGTGGTAACTATTGGGGAACTGGAGACCAAATTTGATCTCTTATTACTCAGTATGGTTGATTTCGATGTATATGGATTGGTTGTCTCCATGTCATACTATTCTAGACTGTCACGCAAAAATCGTGACATTGACGATGCCGGGGTTGCCAAAGGTTGAATGGAGGGGTTCTCTAAATCTTGTTCCTAGCAAGGTAATTTCTTATTTGAAGGCTCAACGTATGGTTAGAAAGGGATGCTTGTCATATTTGGCTTTTGTGAGAGATGTTGAAGTAGATACTCCTATTATTAATTCAGTACCGGTCGTGTGAGACTTTTCAGATGTATTTCCTGCAGACGTGCCGGGTATGCCACCTGACAGGGATATTGATTTCGGTATTGACTTGGTGCAGGGCACTCAGCCCATTTCTATTCCTCCGTATCGTATGGCACCAGCTGAGTTAAAAGAATTGAAAGAGCAACTTCAGGAACTCCTAAAAAAGGGGTTTATTAGGCCTAGTGTGTCACCTTGGGGTGCACCAATTCTGTTTGTGAAAAAGAAAGATGGTAGTATGCGGATGTGCATTGATTATAGGCAGTTGAACAAAGTGACAATCAAGATAAATATCCTTTACCGCGTATTGATGACTTATTTGACTAGCTTCAGGGAGCGAGGGTGTTCTCAAAAATTGATTTGAGATCTGGGTATCACCAGTTGAAAATTCAAAATTCGGATATTCTAAAGACGGCATTCAGAACTCATTATGGCCACTATGAATTTCTTGTGATGTCTTTTGGGCTAACCAATGCCCCAGCAACATTTATGCATTTGATGAATAGTGTGTTCCAACCATATCTTGATTTATTTATTGTAGTATTTATTGATGATATTCTGGTGTACGCACGTAGCTAAGAGGAACATGCACAACACTTGGGTATTGTATTACAGAGGTTGAGAAAGGAAAACCTTTATGCCAAATTCTCTAAGTGTGAGTTCTGGCTTAGTTCGGTGGCATTCTTGGGACATATAGTGTCCAGTGAAGGAATTAATGTCACGACCTAAAATTCCTAATTTCGGACCGTGATGGCGCCTAACATTTTACTTGCTAGGTAAGCCAACGTTAGAATAATATTAACCAAATTTTAAACAATTTTTAAATTTATTAATAACAAAGAACGATTGCGGCAGTAAAGTTTGAAATATAGTGAATAATCCATAAAAATAACGATGTCTAAATAACATCCTAGAATTTGGTGTCACGAGTGCACGAGCTTCTAGAATAATACAAATAAGGGCCTGAATAAAATAAAGTTGTCTGGAAATAAAAATACAGCTAGAGTAAAGTAGACGAGGACTTCAGAACTGCGGATGTCGTGCAGTTATACCTCAAGTCTCCTCTGAGTAGCTGAAATCCAAGCAAGTCTATGGTACGCCGCTAGGACCAACTCCAAAATCTGCACAAGAAGTGCAGAGTGTAGTATCAGTACAACCGACCCCATGTACTGGTAAGAGCTGAGCCGAACCTCAAAAAAGTAGTGATGAGGCTAAGGCGGGTCACTTACTTTACCTGTATGCAATATTAGTAACAACAACACTAATAGCAATAAATCAGGTAACTCATCTATAATAATTGAAGCGAATTCAGCAGTCATAACCAATTATCATTTCCATCAATTCTATTGCAGCGTGCAACTCGCTCTCACAATATAATCACATTCAATTATGTTGCAGCGTACAACCCGCTTTCACAATATATTCATTTCCAATACTCTCATACAATTATTTTTAATCAAGTATATATATTGACTTTTAAATAAATCTACTGCGACGTGCAATCCGATCCCCCAAATATTGACTTTTAATAAGTCTATTGTGGCGTGCAACCCGATCCTCCAATATGGACTTTTTAATAAGTTTGTTGCGGCGTGCAACCCGATCCTCTAATATATCCATTTCAATCAATGCTGTTGCGGCGTGCAACGCGCTCCTCCAATATATTCATTTACCAATTCTTATAGAAGACGTTTTCTCAATAAATGCAACAATTAATATAAAATTATAAGACAACATGCATACAATAATTATGATTTATTATGAAACAAACAATGACAAATAGCAAATTATTATGGGAATCAGGAAAACAATAGGCAGTTCAATCAATTCTGTTGCAGTGTGCAACCCGCTCTCACAATATATTCACATTCAATTCTGTTGCAGCGTGCAACCAGCTCTTACAATATATTCACATTCAATTATATTGCAGCGTGCAACCCTCTCTCACAATATATTCATTTCCAATCCTCTCATATAATTATTTTTAATCAAATATATATATTGACTTTTAAATAAGTTTATTGCGGCGTGCAATCCAATCCCCCAAATACTGACTTTTAATAAGTCTGTTGCGGCGTGCAACCTGATCCTCCAATATGGACTTTTTAATAAGTCTGTTGCGGCATGCAACCCGATCCTCCAATATATCCATTTCAATCAATTTTGTTGCGACGTGCAACCCGCTCCTCCAATATATGCATTTACCAATTCTTATAGAAGAAATTTTCTCAATAAATGCAACAATTAATATAACATTATAAGCCAACAGGCATACAATAATTATGATTTAATTATGAAACAAACAATGACAAAAGCAAATTATTATGGAAATCGGGGAGAAAATAGGCAGTTTAATATTTAATATACAAGTGTCAAATAACAATTAAGACACATAATTCAAATAGCATGTAACAATTAATACAGGAATTCAAGAATTAATATTTGACAAAGCATAGGAGAGAAATAATTATTATAATAATTAATTCATGATTTAAAAATAATTTATGATTTTTCAAGTAATTATGCAAATATTTAATTTGATGACGTATAGACACTCGTAACTTCGCCTATACGTCATTCACATGCATTTCACGTAACAAATAGTTTAAGGGTTCTATTCCCTCGAGTCAAGGTTAATCATGATACTTACCTCACTTTGCAAATTCCAATCAATTACTCGACCACAGATTTTCCTTTTAAATTTGTCTCCAAAAGCTTCAAATCTATTCATAAATAATTCAATATACTCAATACGAATCATAGGAATTAATTTCATATGAATTTACTAATTTTCCGTATAAAAATCCGAAATTAATTAAAATATTCGACAGTGGGACCCACATCTAAAATCTCGAAAAAAACTTACGAAATTCGAACACCCGTTCCAATACGATTCCAACCATACAAAATTTATCAAATTCCGATGTCAAATGGACCTTCAAATCGTAAATTTTCGTTTTTGGAAGATTTTCTACAAATTCCAATTTCATCCATCTAAATCCGAAATAAATGATGAATATAGACTTAGATTTATGAAATAAAATCACTATATGATAAAGAACACTTACCCAGTTCGAAATCGTGAAAAACTCCTTCGAAATCGCCCCTAAACCGAGTTCTAATTGAGGGTTTATGAAAAATATGAAAAATCCGATTTTAGTTCTGTTTTTAGTCATAGGAGTCAGGCCTTCTTCACGTTCGCGAAGGGCCTGTCGTGTTCGCGATAAGTATCAGGCTGTGGCTTTCATGTTCACGATTCCTCCTTCGCGTTCGCGAAGGCTTTTTCCCCCTGGCCTTCGCGTTCGCGTGCCAGTGCTCGCGCTCGCGTAGAAGGACGACTGACCCCTCCTCCAGGCCTCTAAAGCTTCGCGTTCGCGTTGAGCTGGTCGCGTTTGCGAAGGGTAAAGTCCCCATAGATTCGCGTTCATGAAGAAGGAAAATTCAACTAGCCCGATTTGCTCTTTTCATTCGCGAGAGTACATTCGCGAACGCGATGAAGGAAATACCAGAAGCCTGAAGTTGCAGAAAACCAGATTTTTTCTAAGTTCAAAATCATCCTGTATCCTAACCGAAACTCACCCGAGCCCTCAGGGCTCCAAACCAAACAAGCACACAAGTCCTAAAATATCATACAAACTTCTTCGCATGATCAAATCGCCAAAATAACAACTAGAACTATGAATCGGACATCAAATCAAAGGAAATTTTCAAGAAAACTTTAAAACTTATATTTTCACAACTGGACGTACAAATCACGTCAAATTAACTCCGATTCTCACCAAATTCAGCAGACAAGTCATAAATATTATAGTGGACCTATACAGACCTAGGTTCAATAAATCCAACATCAGTAATTTCTTAAAAATCATTAAGATTTCAAGCTTTTAATGTTTTCATCAAAATTCAATATCTCGGGCTAGGGACCTTGGAATTCGATTTCGGTCATACGCCCAAGTCCCAAATTACGATACGGACTTACCAAAATTTTCAAAACACTGTTCCGGGTCCGTTCGCTCAAAATGTTAACCAAAGTCAACTCGGTTGAGTTTTAAAGCTTTATTTCACATTTTATTCCATTTTCACATAAACACTTTCCAGAAAATTTTAGGGACTGCGCACGCAAGTAGAGGAATGATAAATGGTGCTTTTCGAGGTCTTAGAACATGGAATTATTTATTAAATTTAAAGAAAACATTTTGGATCATCACATTCTCCACCTCTAAAACAAACGTTCGTCCTCAAACTAAGTTAAAATAAAGTACCTGAGCTGGTGAATAAGTATGGATATTTACTCCGCATGTCCGACTTGTACTCCCAAGTAGATGCCTCTATTGTCAGACCTCTCCATTGCACCCGAACTGAAGGATAACTCTCCTCGTAAGTCAAATCTTTGTCCAATTGGACTGAGCTGAATCTAACACATGGGACGGATCACCATAATATTTCTGGAGCATAGACACATGGAATACCGAATGAACCGCTGATAAACTAGGTGGTAATGCAAGCCTGTAGGCTACTTCACCCACTCTTTCAAGAATTTCAAAGGGTCCGATATACCTAGGGCTCAACTTGTCCTTCTTTACGAACCTCATTACACCTTTCATAGAGTGAAACTCGGAGCAATATTCTTTCTCCAACCATGAATGCAATATCACGAACTTTATGCTCGGCATAATGTTTTTGCCTAGAATAAGCTGTGCGAAGTTGATCCTGAATAATCTTGACCTTATCCAAGGCATCTTGTACCAAATCGGTACCCAATAATCGAGCCTCTCCTAGTTCAAACTAGCCAACTGATGAACGACATCGCCTTCCGTATAATGCCTCATATGGAGCCATCTGAATGCTCGACTGGTAGCTATTATTATAAGCAAACTCCGCAAGTGGCAAGAAATGATCCCAAGAACCTCCAAAGTCTATAAGACAAGCGCAAAGCATATCCTCCAATATTTGAATAGTGCGCTCTGACTGTCCGTCTGTCTGTGGATGAAATGATGTACTCAATTCCACCCGAGTGCCTAACTCACACTGTACAACCCTCTAGAAATGTGAGGTAAACTGCGTACCTCGATATGAAATAATAGATACGGGCACACCGTGAAGGCGAAAATCTCACGAATGTACATTTCAGCTAACCTTTCTAAAGAATAGGTAACTGTCACTGGAATGAAATGTGTTGATTTGGTTAACCTGTCCACAATGACCCAAAATGCGTCAAATTTTCTCTGAGTCCGTGGGAGTCCAACAACAAAATCCATAGTGATACGCTCCCATTTCTATTTAGGAATTTCTAACTTCGGAAGCAAACCACCAGGTCTCTGATGCTCGTACTTAACTTACTGACAATTCAGACACCGAGCTACATGTGCAACTATATCCTTTTTCATTCTGCTCCCCCAATACTATTGCCGCAAAGCTTGATACATTTTGGCGGTACCTGGATGAATAGAATACCTGGAACTGTGTGCCTCTTCAAGAATTAATTCATGAAGCCCATCCACAGTAGGCACAAAAATATGACCCTGCATTCGTAGAACTCCATCTTCTCCCACAACAACCTGTTTGGCATCACTGTTCCGCACCGTGTCCTTAAGGACAAGTAAATGAGGATCATCATACTGCCTCTCTCTAATGCACTCATATAAAGAAGAGCGAGCGAATGTGCAAGCTAAAACCCAACTGGTTTCTAAAACATCTAACCTCACGAACTGATTAGCCAATGTCTGAACATCTGTAGCTAATGGCCTCTCACCAATCGGAATATACGCAAGAATTCCCATACTCACAACCTTTATACTCAAAGCATTGGTCACCACATTGGCTTCTCTGGGGTGATACAAAATGATGATATCATTGTCTTTCAACAACTCCAACCATCGTTTCTGCCTCGAATTAAGATCTTTTTATTTGAACAAGTACTGAAGGCTACGATGATCAGTAAATACCTCACACGAGACACCATAGAGGTAATTCTTCCAAATCTTCAGCGCAGGAACAATGGCTGCCAGTCCTAAGTCATGAACATGATAATTCTTCTCGTGAACCTTTAACTTCCGCGACGCATATGCAATCACCCTGCCATCTTGTATTGATACTGCATCAAGCCCAATGTGAGATATATCACAATATACTATATACGATCCTGAACCTATGGGTAATACTGTAATGACCCAACCGGTCGTTTCGCCTTTTAGAACCCCGTTCTCCTAAATAAAACTCCCCGAATGTGTTTTTAATATTTTATGACTTGCGGGGATGGTTGGTTTGAGATTTAGAAGCGTTCGGGTTGAAATCTGGACACTTGGTTCCTTAAGTTAGCTTTAAAAGGGCAAGTTTGACTTCAGTCAACATTTTGAGAAAACGACCCCGGAATCGGGATTTGAAGGTTCCAACAGGTTTGTATGTTAATCAGTGAACGAGTCATATTATAAGTGATGTAGGGTCTAAGGAGAGCCCTAAGTCTTAATCAAGTTGAAAGTTACATGATAGACTAAAGTTCCAAATGAGTACACACAAAAACTTAACTTTGGACGAGCATGCCTATATATATATATATATATATATATAAGGGGTTATATGGTGGACAACCTATCAAATGAAAGATTTTCGAGTGTAATTTCTAACGCTTTCAACCGTTCATCATTTGGATATTTCTACAAGGACTTATGGATGTTTTAGTAAAAGGTGTCCAGCAGGGCAAAACTTGTAATACGAGGTACAACCTGTAGAGAGCAAGGTACAACTCGCTGAAGCACATGTGCCTTTATAAGGCAGTTACGGGCAGCAGCCATTTTTGGGGATTTTCTTGAGCTAGGGATTGGTTCTTTCATGGTGGATTCGACCTTGGGGACTACTTAAGAATACAAGGTGAGTTTGTTTTAGATATTTTAAGTTAATAACATCCTATTAACACTAGTATTAACATCCTTCAATCTTTGAAATCCCTAGAAATCTTTCAAGTTGTTCAAGAACACCAAATTTTCCAAATATTGGAATTTCAAGGAAATGCTTCAAGAAGGTAATACTAATGCTTCAAGCTCATTTCTTATGAATCGGTGATAGTAATTCTAATATTTGTTTCAAGTTGTTATGGTTGGATAATTGATTTCATAAACTTTAGTTCATGGCATGAATAGTGTTCTTGAGAAAATGAGGGAAAGATAAATAGTGTTCTTAGAAATGAAATTAAAGGATGCAATGAATCTATGAAATCATTTTCTAGCTTAGTTGAAAGTATTCAACTAAGTAATCACCAAATTGAATGTTTTGGAAATGTTGGTTAAGGAAGAGGATGATTAGTAATTTGACGATGTTAGAGAATTAATGTAGTATCATTGAGGATTTCAAATGGGTATTGAATGATAAGAGTAGAGTTGAATGTGCTAGTAAGTGAACCTATTAGACGATTAAAGCTGGAGGCTTGTAGCCAACTTGACAGCAATAAATTGATATTAATAAATATGTTTGAGTCATATTTTTATTGTAATTGGGATTGTAATTGTAGATATCTATTTGTTGGTGGCGTATGAGCATCTTACTCAATGTTATGATGTCGGGGTATGATTAAAAGCTTGTGAATGTTAATAAAGCGAAAGCGAGTTTTGGAGCATTGGGCATCGGTCGAGTTATTTGAAAGGCTTGGGAGCCGGCTATGGAACTTCGGAGCGAGGTAAGTCTCTTGTCTAATCTTGTGAGGGGGAAATTACCCCATAGGTGATTAAATTAATAATGGTTGCTAATTGTGGGGGCTACGTACGCACGAGGTGACGAGAGTCCGTGTGTAGCTACTATTAATGCTCATCCTCCTGAATTTATCTTATAATGAATATACTCTCTTTCCAGAGGTACATAAGAAAATGTCCTCCTTTCTTGTGGAGCGGGCCGAACGCCTCGGCAGGATAGATGCATCTATGGATCATGCCGTACGTCCCTCGGTAGTGTACACAAAACTCTGGATCGGGCCGTACGACCTCGGCAGAAATCGTGCTTATTAATAATAATAATAATTACACGATACTTTGACAGTTTATTACAACTTTTAAAGCTATTTGATAAATTGGAAATATATTGAAATTGAATTGCAGCTTGTAAAGCTATTTGATAAATTAGAAATTTATTGACAATTGAATTGTAGTATGTAAAGTTATTTGATAAAAATAGAATTTTTTTTATTATTGAAATTGAAGTATTTAATTAATAGATTAGAAATTGTTGCATTTGAAGGAATTTGATTAATATATTGAGAATTATTGGAATTGAAAGAATTTAATTACTTATGCTGGTTCAATAACATTATTGTTAATTATGTGAATCACGTTGATATAAATATTTCTATTTTAATGATTATTTAATAT
>AWOL01S0000021.1:7688-38902 GCA_000715115.1 Nicotiana otophora | reverse complement strand
TCTAGGTTCATAGGTTCTACGAGTCACGAACGAGTTTAGTAGAGTCTTGCGGATCGGTACGGAAATATCTGTACTTATCTTCGAGAGGATACAGAACGGTTAGGAAATTTCACTTCTTTCATTCCTTATCGTGCGACATTTGTTCAGCTTGAAGCATATATCGTATGTACTTTTGCATCCACTCGTGTATGAAATTGCACACTCTGTATCAACTATGCGCCAACGGTTCGTGATACTATAAAGGGGTTATAAGGGAGCCAGGTTTGCTCAACCATTATTACAACGTGTTATCCAGATCGAGGATGCGGAAGTATTGAGAGATCATTCAGTTGTGTACATTGAGGTGCAGCAGGTTCTGATAGTTGGTTAATAAGTATGATCTTAAGAAGGTTTAATTAATTGCCTAATCATCACAATTATGGTAGGGTCACGAGATGGATGTAGATCTGAAATAGTTGGTGGTATTAGAGACTATGTAGTTCGTATGGGATTTCTATTTAGCGAAGGGTATATACGCAGCCAAGGCACTGGAGGAAGCGAGTTTAACTGTCACGAGGATGACATGCGCCAAATGAATGGCTTGAGGTGTCTTATGACCGGTGTCCTACGAGCGATGAAGGTTAGTATCGTGGATCATCGGAATGTATCCTGTGGCTTTGCGCCAAGTGAGGGGAGTCCACTATCAACGATCAAATTACAGGGTCATATGCTATATCAGTTGGGACCTGAGATGTATTTATGTGTTATTGAAAGGTTCTCCGAAACTTGTATATGACTAAGAGGTGAGATTGTATGGGATGATGCTGGGGCTTGCGGTATTTCTGCATCCTTAATAATTCTACATGTTAGTACCAGCGAGGTCACAAAAACAATTTCAGAATATTCGGGGTACTACAGTAAGTTCTTACAATGCACCACCGACATAGGATTCCTGTAATGGTTATTCCAGTTATCCGGCACATACTCAGTGTGAGCAGCCGAACTCGCAGAGGGGTTGTTATAAGTGTGGTGACACTAGACATATTATGAGAGATTGTCCCGGACTTGGGAGGGGTGGATTTCATCAGAGCACTCCAGCTACAAGCTTTATTCCAGTTAATACTCCACATGCACCATCAACTAGAGGTGGAGGACAGGCGGGTAGTGGGCGCCTAAGAGGTGGGGGCCCGACACGTTGATATAATCACTATGATTTAGCTGAGGCCGATACACCAGATGGTGTCGTTACAGGTACGATCCTGATTTTGTTATAAAAGGATATTTTTCTTTAATTTGATTCGGTTCTAAATATTGAGGTGAGTCCTTCTATTATGCTCCGCTTATGGGTGAGTTTCGTAAATTTGTGACCCACTTATATGTTTTTCCCTGTTGGAAGATTTACAGATGTGAGCCCGTGTCTGTCATTTTATTTTTGTACACCATTGAGGGCTCTAAGTCCAAAAGTAATTGTTATTATTCATTACAGTGGGTTTAATGTATTTCGGAATGATCGATTCCAATTATTATGAATTATATGCCCTACCTATATGAGGGTTCATTATGTGTTGTGAAAATTATTTACGAAATTTACTGAAAAGAATAAAAAAAGAAAATTGAAAATTTCAGATGGCATAATGTGCAAAATACTTGTGATACGGAGTTGAGGACGAGATCCTCACATTTGTTATATGATGTGAAATATTTAAACCGAACTACAAGCTGCGGTAGGAGTATATAAGGACGAGGTCCTTGTGGTGAAATATTTATGAGTTCAAATTCTCCCTTTTGTGAAGTTTAAATTGTACTATAATATTAATAGGGAGTCATGCCTGATAGGCTTATGTGATAATTCTTTTATGTGTTTCTGTGTCATAATTGTGCTGTAATTATTGGGTTTTAGCCTACGCGGTGAGTGCCCAGATGGCATTATATGTGACTCGTTAATTTGGGTAAATAATTATGAAGTACTCATGCCTCACATTCTGTTGGAAGTGTTGTGAAACTTCGAAATGAGGTTTTGGTTAATATGAGGTTAATTGGTGATGCTGTAATCGATTATGAACAATTATTAAGACCAGAGATGTGATGATGGGCATACATATGATGTACTTCATGTCTTGATATTATTATAATAATGCAATGCTTGTAATGCTGAGATTAGTGTTATTGGTATATATCTTGCGGTGTTTTGTTGGGTTGTGGATGTGTTATTAGGAGTTTTTTGGGTGTTACTCTAGCAGGTGGATAGGCCCATTTACAGGGGAGACTCTGCCGAAATTTCTGGAAAATAAAAAAATTTTAAAAAAAACAAATATTTTGGGAGTTAGAAAAATTTAGGAAATTGTTATGTGCGGAAAAAAAAAATTATGTTATGTGTTTGAGGGCGGACTCTACTTCTCATTCAAGGGCGAATGATCCTAAGCGAGGGAGAATGTAACACCCCGAAATACTTCAACACTATCAAGAAAGTTGATGTGTGAGTAGGCACGAGTTGCTATAGCCAGTTGAGACTAATATCGTGCGTCGAAGTAAAAATCAGGAATTTTCGAAATGATTGGAGAGTTAGAGATTTTGCTTTAAAGCTTATAAGAATGGAAAAAAGAAATAATCTCAATTGAGATGGTGTTGTCGGACCTGTGTTAAATTGCGAGAATGTAGCATCACCCACAAGTATGTGTGTAAGAATACACTCAGTAATTTAAAGTACTCAGAAAGATTCTTGGCACGTTCGAGGACGAACGTTTGTTTAAGAGGTAGAGAATGTAACGACCCGACTTGTCGTTTTAAGAATTAATGCCCCGTTCAATGACTTAAGGTCTTGAGCAGCTTCGTATTATGTGTATTGACTTGTGTGCATGGTTGAATTCAGTTACCGGATGATTCGAGGTGATTTGGGACACTCGGTCCCTAAAACGGAAGCTTAAGTCTTAGAATTTTAACCATAGTCGGAAATGTGTGAAGACGACTCCGGAATGGAGTTCCGTCGGTTCCGTTAGCTCCGTTGGGTGATTTTGGACTTAAGAGCGTGTCCGAAAAATTATTTGGAGGTCTGTAGTGGAATTAAGCTTGAAATGGCGAAAGCCGAATTTTTGGAAATTTTGACTGGGGGGTTGACTTTTTGATATCGGGGTTGGAATCCGATTCTGGAAATTTGAATAGCTTTGTTATGTCAATTATGACTTGTGTGCAAAATTTGAAGTCATTCCGGATTGATTTGATGTGTTTCGGCATAAGATATAGAATTTAAAAGTTCAAAGTTCATAGATTTTAATTTGAGGTGTGATTCGTCAGTTTGATGTTGTTCGATGTGATTTGAGGCCTCGACCAGGTCCGTGTTATGTTATGAGACTGGATGGTGTGATTGGATGGGGTCCCGAGGGGCTCGGGTGAGTTTCGGAGTGGTTTCGGACCATTTCTAGGCCATTTATAGCTGCTGGTTTTTGGCTACAGCAGTGTGCTATGCGATCGCATGGAATTAGCCGCGATCGCGAAGCACAAAATGGGGGAAAATGGCCAGTGAATCGCGATCGTGGAAGGCCTTTCGCAATCGTGCAGAGGAAATTTTCTGTTGCACTGACCCGACTTTGGAAGCTTATATCTCGCAATCTATAAGGAATTTGGAAATGATCCATATACAAAAGTTGTAGCCCTTTATGTCTATTTTTCAGAAAGGTAAACTGTTTGTCATTTGGAGTTGTGTACAAAATTTTATGGTAGATATACTACAGGCTATCCGCGAAGAGTCTGAAAATCTCTATTGCATAGGGCTGACTTTGGAAGCCTATATCCCGAAATATATAAGAAAATGGGAGTTGAGCAACAAATAAAAGTTATAGCCCTTGGAATCTAGGTTTCAGAAAAGTTAACCATTTATCATTTGGAGTTTTGTACAAAAGGTTATGACCATTATACTGGAGGCTGTCTTGAAGAGTTGGGGAGTTTGTTCTTCGCGATCGCGAATGGTTTTACGCGATCGCGAAGAGCAATCTTGGGGCTGAAACATTTTGTGCTTTGCGAACGCGAAACATTTTCCGCGATCGCGAATAGTAAATACCTAGGCAATAGCTATATTTCGAGGTTTCAGCCATGTTTTAACATATTTGGAGCTATGGAGCTCGGATTGAAGCTATGTTTGAGGCGATTTTCACCATATGGATATGGGTAAGTGTTCTATATCCTAAAGTGTTTATATTTCGTGAATCTATGATTATATTCATCGTTTAATTCAGATTTTAATGGAAAAAATTAAGATTTTTGTAAAATCTTCCAAAAATAAAAATTTAAGATTTGGAGGTCGAGTTGTTATTGGAATTCGATAAAATTGGTATGGTTGAACTCGTATCGGAATGAGTGTTCGGATTTCATGAAAATTATGTCGGGTTCCAAGGGGCGGGCCTCGCGCTGACGTTTGTTGACCTTTTGGAATAAATTTTTAAGTCGACGTATTACTATCTAGAATTGTTTCAGATGAATTTTAATGAAGTTATACAATTAATTTGGATAGATTTGAGCGGTCCGAAGGCCAATTCAAGCAAGAAGGCGATTTTCGAATATCGGCATATCTTCAAAAAGGTAAGTGTCTTGCCTAACCTCGAGTGGAAAAAATACCCCTTAGGCATTGAGTATTATGTGCAAATTGTGTAATTGAAAACCATGTACGCGAGGTGACGAGTACGTACTTGGTTTATATGTGAAAATTTCGTTGATTAAATTCCTTAAACGCCCTTAGGTATTAAATTAAAAATTATTGACACTTCTTAAATCCTCTATTTGTCATGCCTTTGTTGAAATTATTTTATACGATGATTTGGTGTGATTGCCACCTTGATTTTATGTGAAATATTATTTTATTGAGTGTTCACTTCCGGATATTTTTGTTAAGATTTTGTGCACATTATGGTCGAGCCATGGGCTCCTTATTATGGAAAATAATGTATTGTTAATTTATGTGGCAAGTTATAATATTTGAGCACTTGATGTGCAATTTATGATATGTTGTAAGATTTGAGCACTTGATGTACAATTTGTGATATGTTATAAGATTTGAGCACTTGATGTGCAATTTATGATATGTTGTAAGATTTGAGCACTTGATGTGCAATCTTCGATTTGTTGTAAGATTTGAGCACTTGATGTGCAATTTGTGAAATGTTGTAATATTTGGGCACTTGAGCTGCAAGTTGTATTATGCTGTGATATTTGGGCACTTGAGGTGCGATTTGTGAAATATTGTGATATTGATACGCATTGCGGTGAGATAAGGGTGGCTTGAAATGCGTGGCTAGTAGGGGAACTACTAGAAGTCATATGGTGATATAAGGTCAGGGTGTTGAAACGCATGCGGTGAGATAAGGGTGACTTGAAACGTGTGGCTAGTAGTGGAACTACTAGAAGTCATGCGGTGTGATAAGGATGGCTAAAACCGGGATGCTATTTCGGGAAAAAATAATTTCTTTAAAATTAAATGTGAAGGCTCCCACGGTAATATAAGAAATAGGATATTGTGAATTGATTTATGATTTGGGACTACGAGGCGGTACCTCAGGAGTGCCCTGTTGATATTTCTTTATTTATGTTCTTGCCTTGGGCGATTTTATTTCATTTAATACATAAATTCTTGTCTTCTTCCGTGATGTACTAGTTGACTTTATTATTATGTATTTTATGATCCTAGTTATATTATGTTGGCTTTGGCGTTTTAGCACGAGACTCTGAAGAAGTATATTTCTAGTTTTCTTACTAATTTTCGATGATTGAGTTGATTTAAAAAAAAAGTATTATTATATTTTAAATTAAATAGTTTTACAACCAAACCAGTAGTTTATCTACTGCTTTAATTTAAGTGCAATATTATTTTGTTCATCCAAATGATTTAAAAAACAAAAAATTCAATTCTTTATTTATTTCTTACTTGATTTAAAAATTCTAAACTCACTTTAGTGGAAATAAATTGATCATGTGGATCTTATATACATTGAGGATATTGGTATGTGAATTGTCCGTACAGTTGTGATATGAAATGAGGGCACGAGGTGCCGGAAAAATATGATGATTTAATTATGGGCATGAAGTACCGTGGAGATATAAAATAATGGGCTGAGACTCGTGTTTATGAAAAAAAAATGAAAATTGGCTGAGATCCGTATTTGTATGATTATGAAATGAGGTAACACATGGTGACTTTTTAATATAAGAATTATATTCAAAATATTTATTTGGAAGGATTTTTATTTAGAAAGTATTATATGAAAGAATTATATTTGAAAGATATTTATTTGATGAATATTATATTTCAAAGAGAGTTATTTGGTAGAATTATATGTGAAGGACACTTATTTGAAGAATTTGATTTAATTGGGTGTACTTGTATTTATTATTTGTTGAGCGATATTAAATGGTGTTTTGTTGTCTTGCTGTGCATATCACTGGTTGTTTTATGATGTCCTTATTGTTATCTGTTTTCTACTATCTTGCATATTATATTGCACAGGCTATTAAACTAGTGAGTGTCTTGACTGTACCTCATCTCTACTCCACTAATATTAGTCTTGATACTTACTGGGTACCGACCGTGGTGTACTCATACTATACTTCTGTACATTTTTGTGCAGAGCCAGGTATTGGAGATATCGGACTTAAGCAGAGTTAAATCGGGACCGTAAGGATTCTAGGTAGAGTTGCTTGTTCGTCGCAGTCCCTTGGAGTCTTTTCATTTCATTGTACTGTTAATTTTTAATCAATAGTATTGTATATTCGGTCCTCGTAATCATTCCATGTATTCAGTTAGAGTTCATAACTCAGTACTACCAGTCTTGGAAGGTTGTATATTCATATTTATTTCGCTGTTAGTTTTGGTTACTTATTTAATTCAAAAAAAATGGCTTCAAAATGTAATAGAAATCGGCTTACCTAGTCTTAGAGACTAGGTTCCATCACGACGCCTGTGGTGGGATTTTGGGTCGTGACACCAACGGGCCTTGGAACGACCTTTTATATAACTACCCCCCAGAGGCTGTAGCGAGTTGCTTTGGTGCGAAGTGACTAGGATGCCTTCGGGTCTCCGGGCAACTTTCCATGCTGAAGGTAGTCTACGAACTCATTACTCTAGTCCCAAACTAAGTTGGTTGTATTTACTTCGCAATAACCGTCCACATCTACTACCGAATGCTTAAGTTGGATGACAGTACCGAAATCTAATCCCTTCATCTCCGTGGACAAACCCAAATTGGCCAATGCATCCACTTCTATGTTTTCTTCTCTCGGGATATGGGTGATCGGCCACTCCTTGAACCGTTTGAGCAAAGTTTGAACTTTAATCACATATTGTTGCATGCGTTCCTCCTTTGTGTCAAAGATTCCATATACTTGATTTACTACTAGTTGCGAATCACATTGATCTTTATGACCTCGGAGTCAAGTCCCCGGGCCAATTCGAGTCCTGCAATTAGTACCTCATACTCGACTTCATTGTTAGTTAAAGGAACAGTTTTTATGGCCTGCCTCAGGGTTTCTTCCGAGGGCGTGATTAAGACCACCCCGAGCCTGGTCCCTTTCAAATTGGAAGCTCTGTCTGTGAACAAGGTCCAAACTCCTGATGTCATTTTTGATACCATCACCGCTTCTTTTGCAGCCAAAGGCAGTAGCCGGGGACTGAAATCGGCCACAAAGTTGGCCAAAACCCGTGACTTGATCGCAGCCCTAGGATTATATTCAATATCAAATTTACTAATTTCAAATGCCCATTTGGCCAATCGACCTGACAACTCGGGTTTGTGAGGGACATTCCGTAGGGGAAAAGTTGTCACCACGACTATCGGGTGACACTGAAAATAAGGCCTAAACTTTCGAGAGGTGACTACGAGAGCTAAGGCTAATTTTTTGAGGTGCGGATAACGAGTTTTTACTCCCGACAAAATTTTGCTAACATAACAGATAGGAGATTGCGTACCTTCATTCTCCCGGACTAGAATGACACTTACCGCTACCTCCGAGACCGCTAAGTATATTAGTAACTATTTGCCTTTCTTCGATTTTGATAGGAGCAGAGGGCTTGATAGATACCGTTTCAGGTCTTTTAAGTCCTGGTGGAATTCTGGAGTCCATTTGAAGTTGTTCTTCTTCTTCAGAAGTGAGAATAAGTGATGACATTTTTCTGAAGACCGAGAAATGAACCTGCTTAGAGCAACCAATCTTCTAGTTAGCCTTTGGACTTTCTTCACTCTTGTCAGCTGGTTAGGGATATCCTCGATGGCTTTTATCTTATCGATATTTAACTCAATCCCTCTTTGTGACACCAGGAAACCCAAGAATTTACTAGAGCTAACTTCGAATGCACATTTTTCGAAGTTGAGCTTCATGTTATGCTTCCTTAGGATATCGAAGGCTTCCTGGAGGTGTTTTAAGTGGTCACCTATATTAAAAGACTTGAACAACATATCATCTATGTATACTTCCTTTGTTTTACCTATTTATTTTTCGAACATCTTGTTCAAGAGCCTCTAATAAGTGGCTCAGGCATTTTTAAGCCCGAAGGGAATCACATTATAACAATATGTGCCAATGTTCGTTATGAACAAAGTTTTTTCCTGATCCTCCAGGTTCATCTTAATATGATTGTACCTGGAATAGGCGTCGAGGAAACTCATTAACTCGTGCCCAGTCGTGGCGTCAATCATTTGATCGATGTTCAGCAATGGGAATGAGTCTTTCGGGCACGCCTTATTCAAGTCCTTATAATCTACACACATTCAAAATTTATTATTCTTTTGCGGAACTACAACTACATTAGCTAGCCAGTCGAAATATTTTACCTCCCGGATTGAACCGATGTCAAGTAACCGAGTTACCTCTTCTTTAACAAACTTGTTTCTAACCTTGGCTATTGGGTGCTTCTTCTACCTTACCGGTGGGATGCTTGGGTCCATGCTTAGCTTGTGCCCGACCACCTATAGCAGGATACCTATCATATTCGCGTGCGACCATGCGAAAAAATCAACGTTAGTTTTAAGGACGATAAATCCTGACCTGAGCTCCGGGTTGAATCCTGTCCCCAAGTGAAAGTTTCTCTATCACGACCCAAATTATCCCTCCATAAGGTGTCGTGATGGCACTTAGTCTTTATAACTAGGTAAGCCTAATATTACGAAAAATATAAAGAAACACAACATTTTAAAGATAAACAACATATTATAAATAGCCAAGAGTAGTACCACTCGGCATATACAAAATAATTTCCCAAGACCCGGAATATCACTAAGTCACAAGCTGGTATAATCTATGTAGCTCTATACAAAAGTCTGAAGATAATAAAGAAAGCCTCTAGGCGAGGGAGTAGAAAGGGACTCCGAAGATCTGCGGACGCAAGCAAAAGTACCTTGAAGTCTCATAGAATCAGCAGCATACACTAACCCCAAGGCTGATAGCTCGTACTTGGATCTGCACACGAAAACATGTACAGGAAGGGCATGAGTACACCACAATGGTACCCATTAAGTGCCAAGCCTAACCTCGGTCGAGTAGTGACGAGGTCAGGTCAAGGCCCTACCGGAGTAAATATAATAAATTAAACAGTAAAAGATATAAGTGAAATTTACGGTAACATAGTTAAAGAAATTATCGAAAATTTAACAGTTAAGGGAGCCCTCGGCTCAAAACAAGGTAAACACAGTGGGAAAATCTCTCGGGATATCGTCCCGTAGTTTCAAATGAATATGCAGTACAGGAGGATCTCCCGGAATACATAGTCCCAAAGTAAATATGCAGTACCGGGGGATCTCCCGGAATACGTCCGTAGTCCCAAAGTAAATATGCAGTGCTGGGGGATCTCCCGGAATACGTCCGTAGTCCCAAAGTAAATATGCAACGCAAGATGAAATGATAGGTATGACATCGAGTTATACAGTTTATACTGGACATAGATAGGGCAAATGAGGGCTTAGCTAAACATGACGCACATAATCTCAATTAGTCAGTTAAAATACGTAAACATATTTTTCTAGTCTAAACTACACAATTAAACATATTAGTACGACTTAATAAGAAAAACAATTTATGATTTAAGAAGGTTAAACAAGATTTTTGCAATAATAGCCCGTGCACGTACTCTTCACCTCACGTACACGACTCCCACACACCAAATAATATCAAGATATCCTAAGGGGGAAGTCCCCAACACAAGGTTAGGCAAGCCACTTACCTTGAACCGCTCAAATCACCTCGATAACACTTTCTTGCCACGAGTATCCGACTCCAAATGGCCTGAATCTATTCAAATAAATTGCATAATGTAAATATAACTACGAGTAACTAATTTAGCTAATTAATTCGAAGCTAAAGCGTGAAATTAGGAAACACACCCAAAACGTCACCCCGGGCCCACGTCTCGGAATCGGGTAAAAGTCAAAAAATACGAACATCCATTCACTCACGAGTTACTTGTACCAACATTGCTCAAATCCGATACCAAAATATCGATCAAAACCCCAAAATTCGGCCTAAGAACATTTTCTCAATTTTTCACCCCAAATCCGAAATTTAACGATGAATTCAAGCATAGATTAATGGAATATAACCATAAAGGAGTTAAGAATCGTTACCTAATCGATATCTCTGAAAATCTCTTAATCCCTCGTCCAAAATCCAAGCTCCCAACTTAAGTTTTTGATAAAAATGGCATAACCTCTGTTTTTGGAACTTTAATACTGCCCAGACGCGTCCTTCTTTGCGAATGCGGCCACACCCTCGCGTTCGCGAAGTAAAATATACTTCGGCCCAAAAAAGATCCTCCATCGTGAATGTGATGCACATGTCACGAACGCGAAGACCACTCCCTTCGCGACACGGGATCTCCATCGCGAACGCGAAGCACGAAATCTCGCCTGCCTCCAGTTCTTATTCGCGAACGCGAGGACCATGTCGTGAACGCTAGCTTTGAGGTTCCACACCTTCGCGAATGCGAGAGAGACATCATGGACGTGAATAGTAATTCAGCTGCCCTTCCCATATACCTTACGCGAACGCGAGGACTCCCTTGCAAACGCGACGAAGAAAATGCCTGCAACAGAACACCAGAAATCTGTTGCTTCTCTAAGTCCAAAGATGACTCGTTGAGCATCCGAAACACACTCGAGGCCCCCGGGACCTCGACCAAACATACCAACCAATCCTAAAATACCATATAAACTTAGTTTAGCTCTCAAATCCCATCAAACAATGCTAAAATCACGAATCACCCTCCAATTCAAACTTAAAGAACTTAAAACTTTAAAATTCTACAACTGATGCCGAAACCAATCAAATCACGTCTGATTGACCTCAAATTTTGCGCACAAGTCATAATCAACATTACGGACCTACTCCAACTTCTGGACTTGGAAAACAACCGCGATATCGAAAATCCCACTACCGGCCCAAAACTCCAAAAATTTGACTTTTGCCATTTCAAGCTTAAATGAGCTACGAACCTCCAAACCACAATCCGGACATGATCCTAACCCCAATATCCCCTAACGGAGCTAAAAGAACCGACATAATTCCATTCCGGAGTCATCTTCACACAGTTCCGACTACGGTCCAAATCCTAAGGCTTAAGCTCTCATTTAGGGACTAAGTGTCCCAAAACACTCCGTAACTCAAAACCAATCATCCCGGCAAGTCAAAATAGCAGAAAAGATTTGGAGAAAGTAGTTAATAGGGGATCGGGGCTATTACTCTCAAAACGACCAGCCGGGTCGTTACATTCTCTCCATGAATTTTTTGAACAAAGCCACTTGTTCGAGTTATTTTTTCGTGGACTTGGCCGCGTCTGCTTCTTTCGGACTTGGAAATATCTTGGTACCTGGTTAGATTTCAATGACTCCTCCCCTTTGTCATCTTTGCTTGGTTCGGTAGTAGGCGTCGGTTCCTGTAATTGCTATGTGTTGAGTTCCTTCTCTTTACTACTGGAAATCGATAATGCGTTCATTTCCCTTGCTGCCGATTGATCTCCTCTTATTTGTTTGATTCCCCCCGGAGTTGGAAATTTCAGCAATTGGTGATATGTCGATGGTACGGCCTTCATCTCATGTAACCATGGCCTGCCGAGAATTATGTTGTAGCCCATGTCGCCATCCACCACTTCAAATAAGGTGGTCTTTGTGACACCTTTGGCATTTATGTGCAGCAATATTTCCCCTCGCATTGCCACACTTGCGAAGTTGAACCCGGCGAGGAGCTTTGTTGTCGGAATTATGCTTCCAGTTAGTTTTGCTTGTTCCAGCACTCTCCAATAAATGATGTTGGCTGAACTTCCTGGTTCAACCAAAACACGTTTAATCTTGAAAATTAGAACGTTAAGAGAAATTACCAGGGCATCGTTGTGCGGCAGAAAAAGTCCATCGGCGTCATCTTCCGTAAAGGCGATGTCGTCTTCGGCGACTTCCCGGAGTTTCTTGCTATGAGTTACCAATACCTTTGTATTTTTGGATGCTGAGAAAGTTACACCGCTGATCTCGTTCCCCCCGAAAATCATGTTGATAGTTAGTCGAGGAGGGTCTTCCCCTATCTTCGAGAGTTCTGCATTGTCTCGGCTGCGGCCGTATTGTTCTTGGCCCGGTCACTTAAGATTTCCCTGAGATGGCCATTCTTCAATGGTATTGCAACCTCTTCACACAGATTTCGGCAGTCCCCAATTCGGTGGCCACGAGTCCCATGATATTCGCACCATAAATTAGGACCCCTCTGGCTGGGATCAGATCTAATCTTCCTCAGGAACCATCCTTCCTTAATATTTTTCATTACCGATACCAGCTCCACTATGCTAACGTTGAAATTATACTCTGACAGCCTGGGATAAGTGGAATCACGGGAACCCAATACCTCTTTGTCCTGCAATAACCTATTGTTTTGGTTGTGTTCAGTTCTTCTATCGAGGGCGAATCTATCCGCTGACCGGAATCCTTTTCCACTGCGTCCTTCGGTCCTCTCGTAGGGAAAGAATCGGCCCTTAGAATATCGTCGATCTTCATCAAAAACATCCTTAGATTTATCCCTATTCTTTTCTCGATCCCGACCCTTGGTTGATGCCGGGAACCCGAGATGATCATCTTTTATCCTTATCTTTGATTAACGGTTGTGGACATCTGCCCATGTGGTTACTTGGAACTTGAACATGCTTTCTTTCAGCTTTCAAGAGGTGTCAGAACTCCTCGGGTTCAACCCCTTAGTAAATGCCTCAACTGCATATTAATGTGGCATGTCTGATAACAACATCCTTTCATTCTGAAACCTAATCACGAACTCATACAGCAATTCAGACTCTCCTTGCAAAATTTTGAATATGTCCCCCTTTCGGGCCTGGACCTTCCTGGCCCCGACATGGGCCTTTATGAAAGAATCTGCGAACATCTCAAAAGAATCAATTGAATGTTCGGGTAAAAGCGAATACTATATCAAGGCCCCCTTCGTGAGGGTTTCTCCGAATTTCTTCAACATGACCGACTCAATCTCATGTTGGTCCAAGTCGTTTCCTTTCAGTGATGTTGTATAAGTTGTAATGTGCTCTTAAGAATCTAAAGTCCCATCATACTTCGGTACTTCTAGCATTTCGAATTGTTTTGAAATCAACTCTAGTATTGCGCTCGGCTTGAATGGCAATTGGGTGTGTTTATTCGAGTCTGGGCCCTTCAATACTAGTGGTGCGCCCAAAATTTGATCCATTCGAGCATGGAACTTGATCTCGCCCAAGTCACACCTCAAATTGGGGTTGTGAAGCGGTCGATTACACTAATAATACCCAACTAGAAGTCAGGATCAAATCCATAGGGAGCGTAGATAGGATTAGTGGTATGTATTTGGTCTAAGCACGTGAATTGTCTAAGTTTCACTTCCACAAACTTTTTGATTTTACTTCTAAAATTATACAAAGGATTGCAATTGAAAAATATGAAACTAGAGAAGAATGTTTTTGTTGTTGTTTATCAAATATGTAAAAGGTCTAGGGCTGTGACTTCCACCTAGGTGTTTGCCTAACAGGTTGTGGGCTTTAGAGCGAGTTTCATTAGTCGGGGTGTATTATAGCAATCAACACTCAAATACCCACTCAATACCTCTCGATAAGAGAGTGGTTTTGCCCAATTTGGCTTTCTCAAGTCCAAATAGGTATTGAACTAAACATTTGACAAATTGCTCAAATCAGTTTTTACTAACTCTTTAATTGGGACTATCAATCTCTTGATTTCATCCCAAAGTCTTGTTAGCCAAGTTTTCCTAGACTAACTCTCTCTTTCTCAAGTATAGACCAAGTTAAATAGGCTTGAACCAATATTTGCAACCATTAATTCTACAATTAGAGCAAGAACTAGGCTAAATAATACACACCCAACCATAAACAAGCCCTAAATCAAACACTCATTAGATTCCCACACTAGGGTTGGGTCACAACCCTAGCTAGAAATTTAGCTACTCATAGTGGGTAATGAACAAAATAAAGAAGAAAAGATGATAAAACTCATATTGAAAGATAAATAGATGCAAATCCGATATAAAATCAATAATATAAACTAAAGTTGCCTAAAAGAGTAAAGCAAAACAGCTACAAATTTTTTGGTATTCAAAACTTGACCTAATTTTGTGAAAATAGTCTATTTATACAAAGCTGGAATTGTTCGGACAAAATTTCCCTTTCGGAGGTTCTGCGGCCAAATAATTCTGTGTGCGGTCCGCACTGTACTTCAGCTCTTGACAGGAGTTGGATCTACGGCCGCACAATTCTGCACTGTGGCCGCGTCTCTTGAGTTCTGCGGACCGCACAATTCTTGGTGCGGCAGCACATTTGATTTCTGCGACCGCACAATTATAGTGCAGTCCACAGTTCTTGCTGGGCTTGGAGTTGGAACTCTCTGAACCTTGACTTCTGCGGCCGCACAATTATTGTGTGGTCCGCACCTTACATTACAGATCTGTTAATTCTTCTTCATGTTCTGCGGCCGCACATAGAATTCTGCGGTCCGCACTTTAGCTTTTTTGTGCTTTCATTTTGTCCTTGTTCAAAAGTACTCCTCTTGAGTTTGATTTCATTGTAATGACTCATTTTCCAATACTCCTACAAGTAAGCATATTTTATCAGTTTTCGGGAATACCTTTAAATATTTTTGAACTAAAACAAAAGTCAAAAGGCGCAAATAAGTAGTCAAAATCTCCACTTATCAACTCCCCAAACTTAAGCTTTTGATTGTCTCAAGCAAATAAGGTAATTTCCACCTCCACAAGGAAAGAGCTATTCCAGCTATTCTAAGATGAAGCAGACATACATCAATTGAGACCAACAATTACCCACAACACTTATGAATTATCAACAAGGCAATGATTTGAAATTTTAAGCACAAATAGTTCTAATGGGACACTTGAGCATCAAAAGTTGACTTACTCATCAAGGAATTTCGCTCTTTCATGTAGGTCACTTTGAATCCCAAACTCCTCCTCCTCTACTCTCCGTTAGTTTATCACACTTAAGAATGTAGCACTCACTTCAAGGATTTGTGAAAGGTTCACTCATCTCTCTCAAAAGAATGTCACAAGTACGGCTCTAAGTACCATATGCTTGCCCCTCATGTAAATCACCACTAATGTAAGTTCATTCAGCTTGAAATCACGTAGGGCTTTTTCGGAATATAATGAAGGCTTTTGGACTAAGGTAGGAAATTTTAAAATAGAACGGGTTCATCTTTCCTTAAGCACTCCATTTTCTATTTTTGGCTCATGTTTTGCCGACTCTTTGAGTCATTTTCTTTTTCCTTAGGGGAACTAGAGAGACTTGACATCACTCTTTCTTGGTCATGATATTCATTTTTTCCTTCTTTGTTTCCTCCATGCTTTGCACTTTTGCTTTTCTTTGAATCCCTTCAACTCTTCAATTTATTCACTTTCTTTTTGTATTTTTTCTTTTGTTCTTTCTTTCTTTTTCTTTGCCTTGCCTTCTCTTCATTTCTTTTCTCTTTGTGTACCTCGATACCACTTTTAAACTCCTCATCTCTCCCCCAAACGTATGTTTTCACCAGTTGCTTCTCATGAGTGTTAAGGAAAGCTCGGGTGCCAAGAGAAGGTCACTACAAAACGGGTAAAGGCTTGTAACATGGTTATCAAATGAGAAAGGCTTTAGGCTCAAAAGGGTTGACTAGTGATAACATCATTGGTGAGCCATGGAAAATTACAAAATGGATTAAGGAGAGCCTACAATCACTTCTCAAGCCAAGAAAAACTTAAAAGTTTGCCTAGAAAACATTCGGGGCAAGTTCTAGACCATTCACACAGGTACTTGGACTTACAACAAAATATCTCACCTCTCACACAGATGGATTGTTAAAGAGGATAGAGTCGAGGGCCCACAATAATCGTATTAAAGATTGAAAATCACTAATGGTTCAACTAAATCACTCGATGATTGCCTAAGTCAATGCAAAAGTCACAAGGTTACTAACTAGAGCTATTTATTTTCCAAGAACATATTTTTAATCATAAGCATGTAGTTAAGTGTGTTGGTACCAAGTGAAGCATGCTTGACTCTTCTAGTTCGACTCAATTAGGTCCTCTTATTCATTATTACTATTGTTTAAATACGGACTCAATCCTTTAAGAAAGTTGTCATACTATCCATCATTGGGAAGAGTCACCTGGTTCACACAAAAACCACCTTTGGAAATAACGGTGATATTAAAAAAACCAAAGGCTTATTAATCACTTAAACATGAAAAGAAACTACTAAATTAAAAAGAAGCTATTAAAGTAAATAAGAAGCTATTAGACTAAACATGACTACGGAGAAATCAAAATAAAGAAGCTATGAAGTAAACTGCTGAAAGCATAAATAAATATACAAAGTTACAAACTGAGAAAGGGAAAGAAAATATGTACATCAATAGAGAGAAGAATATGTACATAATGAAAGTAAAAATAAAAAGAGAATGTTATCAGTTATTACAGGCCAATGTCAAATGTCATATCAAATCAAAATAGACCACCCCCTTGAATAAGAATAAGAATTGTCCTCAATGCTTAAAAAAAATCAAAATAAGGAAGGAAAAGAGTAGAGAGGACTCCCTATGTGGTCTCAATGTCCATAGTAGCATCACCTCTCTCAGGCTCCTCCAACTGGATCTCATCATCCTCTACTCGGGGAGTAGCTGGGTTGGTGAACATCTGTAGCACCGCCTCAGCCGTGTGGACAGCGAGGTCTGGCTCCTCAGACTGGCCAGCTGGTGCCACTGGTAATGATGGTGCTTTTGGGTCTGCTGATACTGATGGATCTGTCTCCATCAGTAAGTCAAAGGGAAGATCACCAGCGGCTGCTATCTTGGTCACTTCACGTCTCAACTTGTTCATTGATTTTCTCAAGGCTTGGGATTTTCTCATCTTCTTCACTTGTTTACCTAGATCCTCAATTGTTCCCCCATGTGTCACCAAGGTATCCATGATGGTCTTTTGATTATCCAATATCTTCTTCAATGTTTCCTCCACTGACGGAGAAACCTGGGGTGCTAGGGCAGAAGACTATGCTACAACAGCACTGGATAGGTCGGACAGCTTTGCAGTAGCTGTCTGCATCCAGTTGTTGAGACTCGCCAGTGTCTGGAGATTCACAGTGCATTGAGTGGATAAGTGGAGGAGGAAGGCACTGATACTGATGCCGATGGCCCTGAAGATGGAGGTGGTGGTATGGCAGCTGTCTCGATGCAAGGCCCTGCTGCTGTGGAAGGCATGGAAGCTGTAGAAGGCATAGCAGCAAAATCTGCAACTACCACCGACGGCTCATCAGACTGGCCTACATTAGTAGTCGACTTACCCTTGTTCTACGGGTTCATTGGGTCCTTCAGATAGTACCAGAAGAAGGGCTGCTTAGCCCTAACCTTCGTATCAAAGCTCTTGGGCTCCACCCCCGCATTCGTGAGACACTCCGTGATAGTGTTAGGATACGGATAGGAGCTTTCACCCTTCCTGAAAACCAGAGACATGTTGGCTGATATGATGCCACCCACATTAATTGGGTACCCGGTCATGATAGATGCAACTAAGACTACCCGGCGGATTTGAAGATGTTTTTCATTCCGGCTTGGGTCTATGCGACTGCATGCAAATGTTTGCCACCCTTTTTCTTCAAAGTTGAGGGTGTTCCGCAAAATAGGAACCCCTGTTGTGATCCATGATGGCGGTGTTCATGGAGATGCTAGTATCTCAGCTAGCCAAGGTCGAGTTGCGTCACCCAGTGCAAACTTCTCTAAATACTACACCGACTCCATATCCTCGAACCCCAAATAAGTGTTCAAGGTGCTCTGATCAAATCGTACTTTTAATTTCCGCACCTTAGTCACCTTAGTCCCCTTCTTGATGTGCACCATATTGGTGTAGAACTCCCGGACTAAGTGCTCCTTGGAATCCAATACGCTTTTCGTGAACCATTTCCACCCTTTTCTTTCCCGAAATTGTCTTAACACATTAGCATTGTACCTATCTAAGTCTTTCAAAAGAAACTGACGCTCAGGTGTGAGCGATCTTTGCGGACACCACTCTCGGAACTTGTTGAATGCAGTCAGGCTCACAAACCTATCTTCGCAAACTTCCTTCTTCCTTGACCTCTCCAAGCCTGCAACTCTGGTATCACCCCCCTCCTCCCCCCGGACCGTCATCCGGAATATTATCATCATCATCAACTGTGACTGGTGAGGCGGGGGCATGAGTAAATGAGGGCTCCGAAGCCTGGTTGTTCCCTTTCGACCCCTCAGAAGTACTCTCAGAAGAGGTAAGCTCATCTCTCAGTCGGTATCTGTCCTGGGGCAGTTGTGGCTGTGATTGCCTTTCCACTGAGTTGCCCTCTGATGCTTTCCTAGACGGGGCATATGAACTTGATTCGGAGGGCTCCGGTTGTCTACCTCGACCTATTGTTGCTTTCTTACTGATCACTCTTTGCACAGAGAGTGGTAGGGTACCCTTGCCTCGGCCTCGGGAGGGTATACCCCTCCCCTTGGATGTATCACCGCGTCCCCGTGATCTAACCATTGTATGCAATACATAGCAACATAAATCAATTATAGTTAAGTGCAGGTAAGCATAAAATTTGCAGAACAAAATATAATGCAGGTTTGGGGAAGTGCGGACCGCATATTGTTTAGTGCGACCGGAAATGGGGTTGTGCGGACCGCACAATTTGAAAGTGCGGCTGCTGTGATAATTATGCGGTCCGCATGATTTTAAGTGCGGTCCGCATAATTTTAAGTGCGGCCACACTTCTGAAGTGCAGTCCGCAAAATTTTGGGTGCGGCCGCACATTGAAGCTTTAAAAATGACAACTCTCTGAAGTCAGAGAATTGCTTGATCTGCGGCCACACACACTTTTCTGCGGCCGCGGTTGAATTTCTGCGGACCGCACAATTTTGAGTGCGGTCCGCACAATCAATGCATACATTTGCCCTAACCTAAAGATCTGCGGACCGCACAATTTCTTGTGCGGCTGCACAATTTAAACACCAACGACAGTGAACTTAGGGCTTTTCCATTTAGCACAATTTAGACATGGTAGTGGCAATTTAGATATGATACACTGTTTACCCATCCCCCAATTAGCAACTAGGAAGTTACCCACACAATTTTAAGCACACATGATGATGAATTTGACATTAGGCCTAAAAATAACTACACTAACTATGAACAAAATTAAGAAAATTAAAAAATTGAAGATGAATTGAACCTACCAGTGATGTAGTGATGCAAGGAAGAATCAAGGGAGATGAAATGAGTGTGAGATGCTTGAATCAATTTAAGTGCACTGTGCTGGCCTTTGTGTTAAGTGTTCAGAGTGTGTAAAGTTTTACCAGTATGAGGGGGTTGCTATTTATAGTTTGACCGACTAGGGAAAAAATGCTAAGCTGAGTGCGGCCGCACAATTTTATGTGCGGTCCGCACTCCTTACCTGTTACCAATTACCCTTTTTGACGATCTGCGGTTCACACATTTCTGAGTGCGGCTGCAGATTTTTGTGGGGACCGCACATTTCCTTGTGCGGCCGTAGATCGGCCATTTCTCTGACATGCAAACTCCAGAGAGTTTGCAATTTCTAATCTCCAGTTGTGCGGCCGCAACAAGAATTGTACGGTCGCAACAAGAATTGTGCGGCCGCAGATCCCTTTCTGCTGTGGCCATCAAAATTGTGCGGTCCGCACTTTTTTCACACTTAACTATTTTTTCAAAGCACAGTTCCTGCAAAGCTCACTCATTCCTGCAACATACTTCAAAACCAGTTAGCACAAAACAAGACCTATCTAAAAAAATAAGAAAAAGAAGAATAAAAAGAAACATGGGTTGCCTCCCAAGAAGAGCCTGATTTAACGTCGCGGCACGACGCGGATTACTATTAATCACTTGAAATGAATCAATGCCACGACGTGGACATCATCAGCTTTTCCCAAATAATGCTTCACCCGATGACCATTGACTCTAAATACTTCATCATTTTTATTCTTCAAGTCTAATGCACCAAAGGGTGTCACACTCACAACCTCAAATGGGCCACTCCATTTAGACTTTAACTTTTCCGGAAACATCCGTAGCCGAGAATTGAACAATAACACAAGATCACCTTCTTTGAACTCCTTGTTCCAAATGTACTTATCATGGAGGTACTTCATCTTCTCCTTGTATAAGGAAGAACTTGCATATGCATGGTACCAGAATTCATCAAGCTCATTCAATTGTGCCACCCTTAAGTTGGCGGCGACATCCCACTCAAGATTTAGCTTCTTCAATTCCCACATAGCCTTGTGCTCAAGTTCCACCAGAAGGTGATAGGATTTCTCAAACACCAACCGGTATGGAAACATCCCAATCGGTGTTTTGTAAGCCGTCCTATAGGCCCATAGAGCATCATCAAGTTTCTTCGATCAATCTGTCCGGTTGGCATTCACTGTCTTTGACAAAATAATCTTGATCTCCCAGTTGGAGACTTCTACTTGTCTGCTTGCTTGAGGGTGATAGGGGGTCGTGACCTTGTGAGTGATACCATACTTGGTGAGTAAGGTATCAAAAGCTTTATTGCAAAAGTGCGATCCCCCATTACTTATAATGGCCCTTGGAGTATCAAATATTGTAAAGATGTTCTTTTTCAAAAATGCCACCACACTTCGAGCTTCGTTGTTGTGTAGAGCAACGGCCTCAACCCACTTTGACACATAGTCCATAGCTACCAAAATGTAGGTGTTCCCACAAGAGCTTACGAACGTTCCCATAAAATCAATGCCCCACATATCAAAAATGTCAATTTCCAAGATGGTGGTGAGAGGCATCTCATTTTTCTTAGAAATCCCACCGGACCTTTGACATTTATCACAATGCTTGACTAGATCACTTGCGTCCTTGTAGAGAGTAGGCCAATAGAATCCACAACTCAACACGTTCGCCGCTGTTCTTGCTCCACTATGGTGACCACCATATGGTGAAGAGTGGCAAGCACCAAGAATTTCCACTTGTTCCTCCTCTGGCACCTATCTTCGAATCACACCATTGGTACAAATCCGGAAGAGGTATGGTTCATCCCAATAGTAGTCAAGGCAATCCCGTTTGAGTTTCTTCCTTTGGTTTAAAGAGAACTCATTCTGTACAATACCACTCACAAGATAATTTTCTAAGTCAGCGAACCATGGAATATTGGTCATTGAAATAGCTAGAAGTTGCTCGTCAGGGAAGAAGTCATTGATTTCAAGGCCGTCATGTGGCCTCCTCTCCTCCTTCAAGCGAGACAAGAGGTCCGCCACTTGGTTTTCACTGCCTTTGCGGTCTTGGATTTCTAGATTGAACTCTTGCAATAAAAGCACCCATCTCTTTAACCGCGCCTTCGAATATTTCTTTCTCATTAGGTCCCGAAGCACCGCATGATCCATGTGGACAATCACCTTTGTACCCATCAAGTACGGGTCAAACTTCTCCATAGCAAGAACAATAGCAAGGAGCTCTTTTTGGGTCACCGTGTAATTGACTTGGGCATCGTTCATAGTCTTACTAGTATAGTATATCGGATGGAAGATTTTGTTGATACATTACCCTAAAACTGCTTTGACCACCACACCACTTGCGTCACACATGAGCTCAAAAGGCAAGCTCCAATCTGGTGCGGTGATAATATGAGTAATTGTCAATTTGGACTTGAGCAATTCAAATCCCTTCATGCAATACTCATTGAAATAGAATTTGGCATCTTTCTCCAATAGCTTACACAAGGGGTTCACCACTTTGTAAAAATCCTTGATGAAACGGCAGTAGAACCCCGCATGACCCAAGAAACTCCTCACTCCCTTCACGAATGTTGGGGGTGAAAGTTTAGAAATTACCTCTATTTTGGCCTTGTCGACCTCAATACCATTCTTTGAAATTTTGTGTCCAAGGACAATGCCTTCCTCGACCATAAAGTGACATTTCTCCCAATTGAGTACCAAGTTCATCTCTTCACATATTGCCAAGACCTTATCCAAATTTTTCAAGCAATCATCAAAAGAATTCCCGACCACTGAAAAGTCATCCATGAAGACCTCAAGAAAATCCTCCACCATGTTCGTAAAGATAGCCATCATACACCGTTGAAAAGTCTCTGGTGCATTACATAAAAGCAAATGGTATCCGCGAGAATGTGAAAGTACCATAGGGATATGTAAAAGTAGTCTTCTCTTGATCCTCTGGAGCTATAAGAATTTGATTGTAGCTGGAATACCCATTAAGAAAATAATAGAAATCACAGCCGACCAACCTATCAAGCATTTGATCAAAGAAGGGAAGTGGGAAATGATCCTTCATTGGGACTTTGTTGAGCTTGTAATAGTCCATGCACACTCTCTACCCAGTCGCCGTTCTTGTAGGAATCAACTCGTTCTTGTCATTGGTGACCACCATCATGCCCCCTTTCTTTGGGACACATTGAACCGGAGAGGTCCACGAACTTTCGGAAAAGGGGTAAACTACCCCGGCATCCAACCACTTTATGATCTCCTTTTTGACCAGTTCTTGCATTGCTTTATTTAATCTTCTTTGATGTTCAACGGAAAGTTTGGCATCCTACTCCAAAATAATATTGTGCATGCAAAAGGCGGGGCTTATACCCCGAATATCCGCCAATGTCCATCCGATATCTTTCTTCCTCTTTTGTNGCTCCAACACGGTGACCACCATATGGTGAAGAGTGGCAAGCACCAAGAATTTCCACTTGTTCCTCCTCTGGCACCTATCTTCGAATCACACCATTGGTACAAATCCGGAAGAGGTATGGTTCATCCCAATAGTAGTCAAGGCAATCCCGTTTGAGTTTCTTCCTTTGGTTTAAAGAGAACTCATTCTGTACAATACCACTCACAAGATAATTTTCTAAGTCGGCGAACCATGGAATATTGGTCATTGAAATAGCTAGAAGTTGCTCGTCAGGGAAGAAGTCATTGATTTCAAGGCCGTCATGTGGCCTCCTCTCCTCCTTCAAGCGAGACAAGAGGTCCGCCACTTGGTTTTCACTGCCTTTGCGGTCTTGGATTTCTAGATTGAACTCTTGCAATAAAAGCACCCATCTCTTTAACCGCGCCTTCGAATATTTCGTTCTCATTAGGTCCCGAAGCACCGCATGATCCATGTGGACAATCACCTTTGTACCCATCAAGTACGGGTCAAACTTCTCCATAGCAAGAACAATAGCAAGGAGCTCTTTTTGGGTCACCGTGTAATTGACTTGGGCATCGTTCATAGTCTTACTAGTATAGTATATCGGATGGAAGATTTTGTTGATACATTACCCTAAAACTGCTTTGACCACCACACCACTTGCGTCACACATGAGCTCAAAAGGCAAGCTCCAATCTGGTGCGGTGATAATATGAGTAATTGTCAATTTGGACTTGAGCAATTCAAATCCCTTCATGCAATACTCATTGAAATAGAATTTGGCATCTTTCTCCAATAACTTACACAAGGGGTTCACCACTTTGTAAAAATCCTTGATAAAACGGCAGTAGAACCCCGCATGACCCAAGAAACTCCTCACTCCCTTCACGAATGTTGGGGGTGAAAGTTTAGAAATTACCTCTATTTTGGCCTTGTCGACCTCAATACCATTCTTTGAAATTTTGTGTCCAAGGACAATGCCTTCCTCGACCATAAAGTGACATTTCTCCCAATTGAGTACCAAGTTCATATCTTCACATATTGCCAAGACCTTATCCAAATTTTTCAAGCAATCATCAAAAGAATTCCCGACCACTGAAAAGTCATCCATGAAGACCTCAAGAAAATCCTCCACCATGTTCGTAAAGATAGCCATCATACACCGTTGAAAAGTCTCTGGTGCATTACATAAAAGCAAATGGTATCCGCGAGAATGTGAAAGTACCATAGGGATATGTAAAAGTAGTCTTCTCTTGATCCTCTGGAGCTATAAGAATTTGATTGTAGCTGGAATACCCATTAAGAAAATAATAGAAATCACAGCCGACCAACCTATCAAGCATTTGATCAAAGAAGGGAAGTGGGAAATGATCCTTCATTGGGACTTTGTTGAGCTTGTAATAGTCCATGCACACTCTCTACCCAGTCGCCGTTCTTGTAGGAATCAACTCGTTCTTGTCATTGGTGACCACCATCATGCCCCCTTTCTTTGGGACACATTGAACCGGAGAGGTCCACGAACTTTCGGAAAAGGGGTAAACTACCCCGGCATCCAACCACTTTATGATCTCCTTTTTGACCAGTTCTTGCATTGCTTTATTTAATCTTCTTTGATGTTCAACGGAAAGTTTGGCATCCTACTCCAAAATAATATTGTGCATGCAAAAGGCGGGGCTTATACCCCGAATATCCGCCAATGTCCATCCGATATCTTTCTTCCTCTTTTGTAGAACCGCCAATGTGGAGTCTACCTGTACGTTAGTCAAATAAGAGGAAAGAATAACCGATAAAGTAGAACAAGGGACAAGGTATTCATACCTGAGATGTGGAGGCAATGGCTTTAACTCCAAAGTGGGAGGCTCCTCGATTGAGGGCTTTGTTGGAGGAGTCTTATGATTTTCAAGATCCAAGGACAATTTGCGGGGTTCATAAGTGTAAGACCCCATTCCTTGCAATGCATTCACACATTCCACATAGCCATCCTTATCATCATCATTAACGTTGAGCAAAACGGCCTCCAAAGTATTATCCACATTTATCATGGCACTAGTATCATCAATAATTACATCGGTCACCAAGTCTACAAACGAACAAACTTCATTGGTATTCGGTTGTCTCATAGATTTGCACACATGGAAAACCACCATTTCATCACCCACCCGGAAAGTGAGTTCACCGGCTTCCACATCAACAAGATCCTTCCCCGTAGTAAAGAAAGGTCTCCCTAGAATAATAAGCATCTCATAGTCTAGTTCACAATCAAGAATCACAAAGTCCGCCGGGAGGATGAATTTATCAACACGAACCAACACATCATCAATAATACCCAATGGTCTCTTCATAGTACGATCCGCCATTTGTAACCTCATAGATGTGGGTCTTGGTTGCCCAATTCCTAAAGTCTTGAAAACCGAATAGGGCATCAAATTGACACTTGCCCCAAGATCACAGAGAGCTTTTGCAAAGTCGGCGCTTCCAATAGTACAAGGAATTATGAAAGCACTGGGATATTCCAATTTAGGAGCCATTGAGTGCACAATTGCACTCACTTAATGTGTCATATTTATAGTCTCACAATTCATCGACCTCTTCTTTGTCACCAAATCCTTCATGAACTTTGCATAACCGGGTATTTGCTCCAAAGCCTCAACCAATGGAACATTAATAGATAGGCTTTTCATCATGTCAATGAACANGGAATTATGAAAGCACTGGGATATTCCAATTTAGGAGCCATTGAGTGCACAATTGCACTCACTTAATGTGTCATATTTATAGTCTCACAATTCATCGACCTCTTCCACCAAATCCTTCATGAACTTTGCATAACCGGGTATTTGCTCCAAAGCCTCAACCAATGGAACATTAATAGATAGGCTTTTCATCATGTCAATGAACGTTTTGAATTGGTTCTCTCTATTTTTCTTGGCAAGACTTTGAGGGTATGGAGGAGGAGGCCTTGGCATTGGTGCCTTAGCCTTTGGCATTACCGGTTCCGGTATGTCTACAATGTGCTCCCTAGACGGGTTCACTTCCTCTTCAGTCTCCTCCACATTGTCATCAATATCAATTCTTACTTCATCATTGTCTTGCACCAAATTGTTTGGAATCTCATCTTCTTGAATCACTTGTTCATCATCCACAATTTTTCTTTGACTTGAGGTGGTTGCATCCCCACCTTTTCCACTCCTTGTAGTCACGACCATGGCATGTCCCGTGTTGTTCCCACCCTTTGGTTTCACCATCGTGTCACTTGGTAGTTCCCCCTTAGGACGAGTGTTCAAAGCTTGCAAGATTTGCCCCAATTGAACTTCCAATTGTAAATTGAAGTGTTGTGAGAGGCTAGTTGAGCATCAGAGTCGGCATTCTTCTCCATCATTTGTTTGAACATGTTCTCAATTTGCCCTATCTCATTGTTGGAAGATCTAGGACCATGTGAAGGATAAGGAGGCGGGTTGCTTAGTTGTTGATACATCGGGGTCCTTTGAAAGCCCGACCCCCGATTCCCTTGGTTATTGTTCCACCCCCTTTGGTTGTTGCCTCCACAATATCCTTAACTATTGCCATCCCAATTGCTTTGGTTGTTTTGGCCGTTCTAATTTCCTTGATTGTTTTGATTGTTCCAATTACCTTGGTTCTTACCACCACTCAAATTGCCTTGGTTGTTTGAGTTTTTATTCCCTTGATTACCTTGATATCGCCATTGTTGTTGATTCGGGCCTTGAGAGTTGTTTCTTTGCCCTTGGAAGTTGTTCACATATTGTACTTCCTCTTCTTGTTCATTGTAAGAATCATCTTAGTCAAACCCACTATCTTCTTGCACATATTGTTCCACACGGTTTTACACTTGTTGACCCTTTTGCCTTCTCTTGTTTACCATCATATTGACACCCTCTATTGCATTTACTTGCTTCGGACCTTGAACTTGTTGAAGTTGAGATTTGGCTAATTGATTCATTATAGTGGTCAACTCGGCAATTGCTTGCCCATGATCATGCAATTCTTTATGTAGGTGAATCACATTTAGATCACCTTGAGGAACATTTGCTCTACTCTTCCATGCCGATGAAGTATCTGCCANTCTCTTCATAGTACGATCCGCCATTTGTAACCTCATAGATGTGGGTCTTGGTTGCCCAATTCCTAAAGTCTTGAAAACCGAATAGGGCATCAAATTGACACTTGCCCCAAGATCACAGAGAGCTTTTGCAAAGTCGGCGCTTCCAATAGTACAAGGAATTATGAAAGCACTGGGATATTCCAATTTAGGAGCCATTGAGTGCACAATTGCACTCACTTAATGTGTCATATTTATAGTCTCACAATTCATCGACCTCTTCTTTGTCACCAAATCCTTCATGAACTTTGCATAACCGGGTATTTGCTCCAAAGCCTCAACCAATGGAACATTAATAGATAGGCTTTTCATCATGTCAATGAACGTTTTGAATTGGTTCTCTCTATTTTTCTTGGCAAGACTTTGAGGGTATGGAGGAGGAGGCCTTGGCATTGGTGCCTTAGCCTTTGGCATTACCGGTTCCGGTATGTCTACAATGTGCTCCCTAGACGGGTTCACTTCCTCTTCAGTCTCCTCCACATTGTCATCAATATCAATTCTTACTTCATCATTGTCTTGCACCAAATTGTTTGGAATCTCATCTTCTTGAATCACTTGTTCATCATCCACAATTTTTCTTTGACTTGAGGTGGTTGCATCCCCACCTTTTCCACTCCTTGTAGTCACGACCATGGCATGTCCCGTGTTGTTCCCACCCTTTGGTTTCACCATCGTGTCACTTGGTAGTTCCCCCTTAGGACGAGTGTTCAAAGCTTGCAAGATTTGCCCCAATTGAACTTCCAATTGTAAATTGAAGTGTTGTGAGAGGCTAGTTGAGCATCAGAGTCGGCATTCTTCTCCATCATTTGTTTGAACATGTTCTCAATTTGCCCTATCTCATTGTTGGAAGATCTAGGACCATGTGAAGGATAAGGAGGCGGGTTGCTTAGTTGTTGATACATCGGGGTCCTTTGAAAGCCCGACCCCCGATTCCCTTGGTTATTGTTCCACCCCCTTTGGTTGTTGCCTCCACAATATCCTTAACTATTGCCATCCCAATTGCTTTGGTTGTTTTGGCCGTTCTAATTTCCTTGATTGTTTTGATTGTTCCAATTACCTTGGTTCTTACCACCACTCAAATTGCCTTGGTTGTTTGAGTTTTTATTCCCTTGATTACCTTGATATCGCCATTGTTGTTGATTCGGGCCTTGAGAGTTGTTTCTTTGCCCTTGGAAGTTGTTCACATATTGTACTTCCTCTTCTTGTTCATTGTAAGAATCATCTTAGTCAAACCCACTATCTTCTTGCACATATTGTTCCACACGGTTTTACACTTGTTGACCCTTTTGCCTTCTCTTGTTTACCATCATATTGACACCCTCTATTGCATTTACTTGCTTCGGACCTTGAACTTGTTGAAGTTGAGATTTGGCTAATTGATTCATTATAGTGGTCAACTCGGCAATTGCTTGCCCATGATCATGCAATTCTTTATGTAGGTGAATCACATTTAGATCACCTTGAGGAACATTTGCTCTACTCTTCCATGCCGATGAAGTATCTGCCATTTTATCTAAGATATCACAAGCTTCGACATATGGTCTTGTCATGAAATTTCCACCGGCAAGTTGGTTGACCACGCATTAATTGGTAGTATTGATCCCCCTATAGAATGTTTGTTGAATCATAGCCTCCATCATGTCATTGTTCGGGCACTCTTTCACCATAGTTCGGTACCTCTCCCATATCTCATGCAAAGGCTCATTGGGTTCTTGTTTGAATGCTAGAATCTCGTCTCTAAGAGTAGCCATATGCCCGGGAGAAAAAAATATGGAAATAAATTTCTCCGCCAATTTATCCCATGTATGGATGGAATGGTTTGGCAACCTATCTAACCAATACAGGCTTTCCCCCATAAAAAGAAGGAAAATAGCCTCAACCTTAGAGAATCCTCGGAGACGTTGGTCTGTTTACTCCCCCAGCAAGTGTCCATAAACCCCTTCAAGTGTTTGTATGCATTTTGACTCGGAGCCCCGGTGAAGAATCCCCGTTGCTCTAGCAATGTGATCATAACATTTGTGATCTGGAAGTGCCCGCCCTAATGCGGGGCGGGACTATGGCACTTGCATACCCTTCATTCAGCAACACCCGGTGTGGAGCCGCTCTTGGTGGAGGTGGGGGTGGAATGGGAACATTGTCTTGAGGCGGTCAGCCTCGTCTATTTGCTTGAGGTTGAAGAGGAACCTCTTCAAATTGGTCATCTTCCACGTCCACATCCCCCAAAGGCATGTTTCCGAGAGGATCATTGTTGTTGAGAACCATTATTTTACCTATAATTATTTCACCAAAAAGATTAGTAACACAGAAGGAAAAGAAGACAATTCACATACAAAACCAAATATATAGCTAAATCCGTTTTTATACTCCCCGGCAACGGTGCCAAAAATTGATCTCGCCCAAGTCACACCTCAAATTGGGACTGTGAAGCGATCGATTGCAATAATAATACCCAACTATGAGTCAGGATCGAATCCACGGGGAGCGTAGATGGGATTAGTGGTATGTATTTGGTCTAAGCACGTGAATTGTCTAAGTTGCACTTCCACAAACTTTGTTTTGATTTTACTTCTAAAATTACACTAAGGATTGCAATTGAACAAATATGAAACTAGAGAAGAATGTTTTTGTTGTTGTTTTTCAAATATATAAAAGGTCTAGGGTTGTGACTTCCACCTAGGTATTTGCCTAACGGGTTGTGGGCTTTAGAGCGAGTTTCGTTGGTCGGGGTATTTTATAGCAATCAATACCCACTCAATACCTCTCGGTAAGAGAGTGATTTTCCCAAATTTGGCTTTCTCAAGTCCAAATGGGTATTGAACTAAACAGTTGACAAATTGCTCAAGTCGAGTTTTACTATCTCTAGGTTCAACCCTTTAACTGGGACTATCAATCTCTTGATTTCATCCCAAACTCTTGTTAGCCAAGTTTTCCTAGACTAAGTCTGTCTTTCTCAAGTATAGACCAAGTTAAATAGGCTTGAACCAATGTTTGCAACCATTAATTCTACAATTATAGCAAGAACTAGGTTAAATAATACACACCCAACCATAAACAACCCCTAAATCAAACACCCATTAGGTTCCCACACTAGGGTTGGGTCACAACCCTAGCTAGAAATTTAGCTACTCATAGTGGGTAATGAAGAAAATAAAGAAGAAAAGATGATAAAACTCATATTGAAAGATAAATATATGAAAATCCAATGTAAATTTAACAATTTAAAATAAAGTTTCCTAAAAGAGTAAAGAAAACGGCTACAGACTTTTTGGTATTCAAAACTTGACCTAATTTTGTGAAAATAGTCTATTTATACAAAGCTGGAATTTTCGGACAAAATTGCCCTTTTGGAGGTTCTGCGGCCGCATAATTCTGTGTGCGGTCCGCACTTTGCTTCAGCTCTTGACATGAGTTGGATTTGCGGCCACACAATTCTGCACTGCGGCTACATCTCTTGAGTTCTGCGGACTGCACAATTCTGGGTGCGGTAGCACATTTGATTTCTGCGGCCGTACAATTATAGTGAGGTCCGCAGTTCTTGCTGGGCTTGGAGTTGGAACTCTCTGAACCTTGACTTCTGCGGCCGCACAATTATTGTGCGGTCCACACCTTACATTGCAGCTCTGTTAATTCTTCTTCACGTTCTGCAGCCGCACACAGAATTTTGCGGTCCGCATTTTAGCTTTTTTTGTGCTTTATTTTTGTCCTTGTTCAAAAGCACTCCTCTTGAGTTTGATTTCATCGTAATGGCTCATTTTCCAATATTCCTGCAAGTAAGCATATTTCATCAGTTTTCGAGAATACCTTTAAATATTTTTGATCTAAAACAAAAGTCAAAAGGCGCAAATAAGTAGTCAAAATCTCACTTATCAGAACTCTTTCGCGTTTTAATCCATCCGCTCGTTCATTTCCCTCATGAATCTCATGAGTTCCATTTTGAAGGGATCAATGCCGTCGTTGTTACCGG
>AWOL01S0000011.1:14443-46439 GCA_000715115.1 Nicotiana otophora | reverse complement strand
GTTAATTTTTTGCAGTACGAGATCGTACCTGAAGGCAAGAAAGAATCTCAAGTGCTTCGATAACAAGTTGCTCGTTACTGCCTAATTCGAGATAATTTATATCGAAAAATATTTGGCGGTCCTTTAGCAAAATGCCTTGGACCCAATCAAACGGAGTACGTGATGAGGGAAGTACATGAAGGACATTGTGAAAATCACGCAGGTGGAAGATCTTTAGTTAAAACACTAATCGGGGTAGTTNGATCAGGATAAACATGAGGTAAGCTTTAATAATTTAACCTGGATTGGAGAAACGAGATTGTTAATTTTTTGCAGTACGAGATCGTACCTGAAGGCAAGAAAGAATCTCAAGTGCTTCGATAACAAGTTGCTCGTTACTGCCTAATTCGAGATAATTTATATCGAAAAATATTTGGCGGTCCTTTAGCAAAATGCCTTGGACCCAATCAAACGGAGTACGTGATGAGGGAAGTACATGAAGGACATTGTGAAAATCACGCAGGTGGAAGATCTTTAGTTAAAACACTAATCGGGGTAGTTTACTACTGGCCTAAAATGGAAGAAGATGCGGAAACTTTTGTAGCCAATTGTGATAAGTGTCAACGATATGCCAACAATATGCATCGACCTGCAGAGTTATTACATACAGTTATTTTTCCGTGGCCATTTATGAAATGGGGAATGGATATAGTAAGGCCTTTACCACAAGCTAAAGGAAAGGTACGGTTCTTATTAATGTTAACAGATTACTTTTCAAAATGGATAGAGGCAGGAGCTTTCAAATATGTACGAGAAAAGGAGGTGAAAGACTTCATTTGGCGAAACATTATATGCCGATTTGAAGTTTCAAAAAAATCGTATGTGATAATGGCCCACAATTTATAGGGTCGAAAATCACGGAGTTCTTTCAAAGTTGGCAAATCAAACGAATAACCTCTTCACCTTACCATCCCGTGGCAAATGGATAAGCTGAGTCAACAAATAAGATTATCATCAATAATTGGAAGAAGAGACTAGAAAAATCAAAAGGGAATTGGTCTGAAGAATTACTAGGAGTATTATAGGCTTATAGAACCACAACAAAAACAGCCACGGGAGAAACTCTATTTTCGCTTGTGTATGGTTCAGAAGCTTTAATCCCAGTTGAAATAGGAGAACCAAGCACGAGATTCACATTGGAAATGGAAGAGTCGAACGATGAGGAATTAAGAACAAACTTGGACTTACTCGAACAAAGAAGAGAAGCAGCTTTAATACGGATGGCAGCACAAAAGCAAATCATAGAACGATACTACAACAGAAAGGCTCACCTCAGGTACTTCAAAATTGGGGACTTCGTTCTTAAAAAAGTTTTTCAATCAATGAAAACAACCGGAGCAGGAAAGTTAAGTCCAAATTGGGAAGGACCCTATAAAGTTCGAGGTATCATTGGAAAAGGTCCCTACGAGTTAGAAACCATGGATGGCAAGGTTTTACCCTCGAGTTGGAATGTTGTTCATTTAAAGAAATACTATTTCTGAGCAAAAGAAATACCCACGGTCAGGTATCGTTCAATTATGATTTGTTTTTTGTACAGTTAAAATTATACTAACAATTTTAGATGATAGGCAAAAAGCTAGCCCACACTAAATGATGATATTAGACCCGAAAGACACGCGGAAGCAACATTATTCCCGGTCTAGGGTTTCAGCCTTTCTGATAGAATATAAAGGGTTAAACAGTCATCATCTAAATTATATATACCTCCGAGTCCCATATGTTTTTCTTTTTCAGGAAATAGACCACACGGAAGGAATAATCAAGTGCTCGAGATTTCATACTTCAAAGCTCTAACACTTGGGGGGCTAATATATATGTATGAAAGGCAAAGAAGACTTGAAAAGTCAGAATTCGAGTCACGCCTAAGGTAATCTACCCAACAAATCGAAAGTTCAGAGCAAAAACACAAGCCTGATTCAAAAACCTATGATGAGGAATACACTTGTGGATGTAAATTACAAAATCTTACGAATATGTAGGTTAAAGTCAATATTTAGTCATGGGTTTGTAAGATATACCCTTGAATTTTGTAAAATCTGTTATAAGGGAAACAATTACGAAAGAGTTGTAGATGATACTTGAATACGTGTAAAGTATTATACAGTTTGGAAGTTCAAACAATACAAAACTTCCTCAAATTATTCAAAGAAACATGTGTGTTCCTATTCCTTCTTTCGTATGTTTACACCAATATGAAGTTGAGACGTCTTCTTCATTAAGTGTCGTTTATAAAGGGCCCTCTTTTATAATTCGTGTCTGTTCAAAAAGTTACGGAGTATTGAAGCATTTTTAAATGCATAATAAGAGAGTAGTACAGAAACTCAAAATAAGATATTATAAGAGTTGAGCAGAAACTCGGAAAGTAATATTATAATAACTTGGTTAAAACAAAGTATAAACTTAGTTCCAACCGAACTGTTTTATACAAAACCACAAAACAGACCAGGGGTAAAACTTTCCAAATCATTACCAAACCCCAAAACGGACCAGGGGTAAACTTCTACCAATAAAAAAAAACAAAACAACACTTCAAACTTTTCAATCAAACTTTCACTATGGGGAAGGATCTGAACCAGTATTATCAGAAGGATTCAAGTTGGCATCATCAGCAGCAGAGGGAATGACTTGAGCAGAGGACGGTTGAACAATAGCTTCACCAGGAGTAAGTTCATCACCCTCGGGAATGCCGACCTCAGGTGAAGAAAAGCTTTGACTCTGCTGAGTTTTCTCAATAGTTTCTTTAGCTTTTGCAATTTCAGCAGCTAAATTAAAACCTTCCCGACTGGCCTCCATTAAAGTTTCGAGGAACGTGTTCAAGAAAGCCCAACTAACATCAACAATAGCCTTGTCTTCAAGGGCTTCATAATCCCTCTCTCACTGCTCAATCTCAGTTCTTAGCTCCTTATTCTCATTCAAAGCAGCATCATAAGAAGCCTCTAAGGGGGCAAGAGACCTCTCTAAGAACTGAACTTGGTTAGAAGACGCACGGAGATCTTCTTGAGTTTGGGTGAGCGTTTGAACAAGCTCCCTGGTGTAAACTTCTTTTTGGTTCAGCAGTTCCTTCAAACCCCTAATTTCTTCAGTGGCTTTGGAAAGTTGCTCAGCAAATGAAGACTCGAGAAGGTCTTTATCTTTGCCCGCTTGACTGGATGAGACTTTCTCAATTTCCAACTCTGCTTCCATTACCTGCACCTGCTTCTCTAAGGTACACTTTTCTTCCTCTAAGACTTCTTTCTCAAGTTGAATACCTTTGAACTGTTCCTTCCAGTTGTCCGCTTTGGTGCGATAGTCATTCATTAACTGCTCAGTATGGACGATCCTCTTCATCATCTCTATTCCAATTAGGTTGATCTACACAATGAAAAGGAAAATGTGATTATCAAATATAGATAAAAATGAAATCACATGCAAAATAAAAAGCTAAGGCTTATACATTAAAAGATGAATGTACAATATCATTAATCCACGTTAAAGAATTGTGGCTCTCTAATTTGGACTTCTCAACTGGGCCAATCAATGGTTTCATCCATACATCAACTTGGCCAGATTTCTTCAGAAGATTACCATCCTTAGGAACCTTGATGGTAACTCTTTTCATTACCCTACTGTTACTGGAAGGACCAACTTCAACATGAGAAGTTGTAATAGTAGGGGCAGTTGAGGGAGTCAAAATAGCCACAGGCGAAGCAGTGGTAGCAGCAACAGGTGCGGGGAACTGAGGATCAATTGGAACAAATACAGAAAAAGAGGCAAGAGGAATTTCCTCATAAACAAAGCCGAAGTCTTCATTATCAAACCCACGAGAAAAGAGTTGTTCTGTAGAGTCACGGGGTGTGGCAGGCATCTCTTCATCAGAGCTCACTAAGGTAGCAAATTCGGGCCCGTGCATGGGAACAAAACTGGGAGGATGAGTAGCTTTGTCATCCGAAATAACACGTCTCCTAGCTCGAGGCTTACGAACTAACGAGACTTTATCTCGTTCCTCTTCACCCTCGAAACTGTGTGCTCTATCAACTTTTTTTTTTGATGAGGAACTCAAGATCTTCTCTTGAGCCATCGACAGAGAGAGTCTCGAAAAAGTAATAGATGCGGCACTCACACCTCGAATGGAAAATCCTAGTAAAGAGAGAAGTTAGTAAATTTTTAAGTATGGAAGGTAAAAAGTAGAAGAGAAAGATACCATGAGTATTCACTTTCCAACCACACCTATTAGAAAGGTACTTCCAGGACCTTTCTTCCATAGGAGCAACAGTTAATAGTATTTCTACCCAACCACGGAAGTTTGGAATCTCCTCAATAGCTTCCATGGTTGCTAAAAACAAGAAAAGAAAAACAGTTACGAGATTGCAGGTTCTTCACAAAAAAAAAAGAAGGAAAAAATCTGAAAAGAAACTTACGTGCAAAGTTCCACTTTTCTGGAAAAGGCATGTTCTCTTCACCCACTAACCCACTTGTGGGAGCAGCAACGAATCGGGCATACCAACCACGATCTTTGTCATCTTCAGGGCTCACTAAAACCCTCTTACTCCTGGACACGAGAGTAAAAACCCCAGAACAAAATAACTTGGGGGAATAAAGATGAATCAAATGATAGAAGGTAAAGGGTAAAGAGGCCAAGTTTGACAAGTATCCCAAGCATGCCACAACTCTCCATACAATAGGGTCAATCTGTCCTAAGCAAAAGTTGAAAAAATGACAAAATTCTATGATGACTAGGTCGATAGGTGGTTTGAAGCCTAATATAAAGGGATATGTATAAACAAAAGAATAACCAGCTTTGTATGAAGTGATCCTTTGATTTGCATTAGGGACTTAAATTGGAAAATCAAATTTCCAATGACATTCTCTTTGCACAAGAGAAATCAAGCCCTCAATAATCTGGGAAGGGTAAACATCAGCACGATCATGAGAAGTCATGGAAGTAACTTGTTTTTAATCGATTCTCTATCAGTAAAGAAGGAAAGTTCAGCGGGAATAATCTCATCAACAGTGGGTTCACGAAGCGGTTCACTAGAATCCATATTTCTAGCAGAAGATATATGAGAAGAAGAAGTTCTAGTTCTAGAAGACGAAGGGGTAGTAATACTGGGTTGAGAAGAAGAACCACGGATAGATACAGACCCTAAACTACGTAACCTGCCACCTCTTCTACTTCTGATAGGAGCAGATGAAGGGGGAAGTTCATCTACTATAACACTTTACGAGGATCAGGATTTGGAGAAGACATAGTTGTATAAAAAGGTAATATGTAATGATGAATAAGAACTATTATGAACGAAGAACACTTTAGAAAGTTTTTTCGTAAAAACAAAGGCAAAGGAGGTATTTATACGAAGAAGCAACCGTTATGTAAAGGGGGTCATGATGGAAACATCATAATGAAACAGCACTCCGTGACTAACACAGGCATAAGAAACCCCTAAAACCCGTTGAAGAGTTGCAGAGCCAATCAATGAATGCCACATGTTGCATGCATTAAATGGAAGTGACATACGATGCGTTGGTTCTGAAGAAGACACAATGATACATGAGAAATGGCATCAAAATATTCCCGCCATAAATGTGATCTACTTCCCAAATATTCAATTGCTGAATAATTGGTAAGTGGGGGGACTATATGTATTGGTAAAAATAAATATTACACGTGGAATTAAATATGTGGCTGATATGGCAAGGCACGTGGATCGCTAAAAAATGACAGCTGGAGAGATGCATTAAAAGAGACACGAGTCATAATAGATATGATCAAATCACCCACGAGATGAAAGGATACGATCGCTCGAGTCTAAGTAGTTAAATGAAGAGGCACCGGCGGAATGGATCAAGACCAGTAAAGAGGAAAGATTCATGAATCGTCAATTAATGAGCGTAAATGATCACAAATATTACGGAATTCTCATGAACAGTTACGATTACCAATTATAACGTCTCATTGATATCATTAATGCTCATAATGATACAGTCATAAAAGGAAAAAGACGTTGTACTTATAGACTCCTATATAAGGGAAGGAAATGTCACTTGTACAAATACACTCTCTGATTATTATTGGAATATAATTACTTTCATGTGCTTTTTATTGATTATTTTGTCATTTCTTATTCTAATTTTCTTTCTTATTTATGAGAGAATATTGAATTTCTTGATTATCAGTAACCCGAGTACTTCTAAAAATAAGCTTTGACTAAGAATCTAATTCTTTGGTTAAACAGAGTACTTTTTAAACTTTATTCAATTACTCCTCCATTTTATATTTGACAATGTTTGATGCCAATGGAGAACTACTATCTATAGCTCACTGTACACCTTTTTAGAAACAAGGCAAGTAACTATCCATATATAACCAAAGCCTTCATATTGTGTCATTCTACTTCCTGTTTAAATTTTACATCTATTTCATAAAAAGATGGATAGAGATCTCAATATTCTTATTAAATCAAGAAAAAAGACAGATAAAAAAATCCTATGGAAGGATGAAGATTAGGGAGAAGAGCAAAGAAAAAGAAAAAGAAGAACGAAAGAGAAGAATTATTGGGAGAACAGGACCATCTGACAGTTTTTCTTATCACCAAAAGAGGGACTATCTGAAGTCATTTTATAACATCTTAATATGTTTGTATGCTGAGAATTTTCTATTCCTTCTATATAAAAGGACCTCAACTTTCATCTAAATATTTACAACAAGCAAAATATATCACCATGCATGCTACTTTGCCACAAAGATAAACCTTCAAATGGGTGCATATTGTAAATATTTAAAAAACGAACTCATTGCCAATAAATTCTCCACAATGTTTGCCTTAGAAAAACTGGGCTGATTTAGGGACTTAGTTTTATGGCAAGTTTCACAATCCAAAATCTCATCGGAGCCATCATGGCGCCTAACACTGCTCGCTAGGTAAGCCAACAACCAATATGCATAAATAAACTTCTATAACAGTACTAAATAGTCTCAAATGCGAAATAATATAAATAACTGAAGTCAAATAGCAATACAATTGAAAATCATCCCAAATTTGGTGTCATCGAGTACATGAGCTCTATAGAATAAGTAAATATAAGGTCTGAATAAAAAACAATACTATCTGAAAGTCTAAGTAGTGATAACATGAAATAAGGAAAAGGACTTCAAGGCCTGCAAACGGAACAACAATGCTACCTCGAAATCTCCAACTAGTCGGATCCGGCTCATAAGCAACTACCATGATCAGCAACACCTGAATCTACACGTGAAGTTTATAGTGTAGTATGAGTACAACCGATCCTATATTTTCAATAAGTAGCAAGCCTAACCTCGGGCTGAAAGCAATGACGAGCTTGGCAAAGTCTGATGCTCACTTTCCAGAGCCAATAATAATAATAATAATAATAATAATAATAATAATAATAATAATAATAATAATAATAATAATAATAATAATAATAATAATAATAATAGCGACAGAATAATAGCATGTAGGTGAAGAATAACTCAAATAATAATAGGTTCAACTCTAAAATAGTAAGAAGAGAATGCTTTTCAGGAATATAAGTCAAGGCATTAGCGTTTTCCATAGAAATGACTTAGACAGAGATTTATCGGGTAAATTGTGATTTCAAGCTCTAAACATCAAGTAGAGACATCAAACATCAAATAGAATAAGAAAAATACAACTCTATGCAGCTTGCATGTCAGTTACACATGCCAAATCAATAATTTCACAATTAAATCATCAAGTATAACAAATCTCAGCACATCCATAGTGCTTGGTACAAATACCACTCAATCATACTCTCAGCACTCTCCCAGTGCCTGTTACAATGACCCTGAATCATACTCTCAGCACTCTCCCCGTGCCTGGTATAATGCCCCTGAATTATGCTCTCAACACCCTCACGATGACTGGTAAAATGCCCTTGGATCAACACACACACACACATACGTGCGCGCACACACACAAAAACATACACACACACACACACACACACACACACACACACACACATACACACCGACACTATATGGGTGATTGACATAAGTCCCTCACCAAGCACATCTCGTGTGCCTGCACCCACAAGTTATTAACGGACTTCGGAGGGCAGATCCTAGACCAAGCGTTGATTGTATCTAAGTCAACGATAGCCCAATTTATGGCCTGGTGCACGCATCACCTCACTATCAATACCACTCATCCCAATATGGGTCTTAGCGCACACGTCACCTATCAATACTAACACGGCTCTATGGCCCAAAACCAGTTATCAATCTCCTAAAGTCTTAATATGCCAACATGTAACCTTCTATGTCCAAACGTGTAATTAGTTTTCAAAATCGAGTCCAAATTGGTACTCAAATCCCCAAAATACACTCTCTCAAAGTGTAGATAAAAATCCCAAATTTCTTTTTAAAATTTTAAGTTTTAGGTGTAGAAATCCATGAATAATCAATATATAAAACCAAATCCAAGTAGAAGTCTCTTACCTCCAAGATAGTAGTGAAATTGCTCTTCAAAATCTCTTATTCTCTAAGTATAGGGGTCAAAATATGAAATAATGGGTAAGATTCCGAAAATGGCAACTTAAATACACTGCCAAACAGTACTTATCACGATCGCGATAGTCCACTTGCGATCACGAAGCCCAAACAGCCACCAGCTTCAGCTACGCTTCACAAACGCGAAGCCTCAAATGCAAACACGATGAACAACATAGCCTAGGCTGTGCGAACACGATGTTGCCCACGCGAACACATAGGCCAAAACCCTACCTGACACCAAAACTCCACAAACGTGATTCCATTTTGCGATTGAGATGCTTTTGGTCCCAACATTACGTGAATGCAGATACCTTCTCGCGAACGCGTAGAAGAGAAATCCAATTTCCAAGAGTTAATCTACATGGATGCGACCCACTGATTGCGAACGTGATTCCATTTCACGAACACGATTCTTCCGACACCAACAATACGCGAATACAGATACCTTCACGTGAACGTGAAGAAGAAATATCAAATGACCAAGAGTTACTCTATGTGGATGCGACCCACTGACCGCAATCGCGGTCTGCAAACTCAACCAAAATGGTCCAGATTTACCCTGAATCTCACCAGAACCTCACAAGACTTTGTCTAATCATATCAACAAGTACAAATACATTATTCAAACTTATCCAAGGGCTAATTTCATATAGGTGATTACCACTTTAGAAACTTATTTTGAAAATGTTAAGTGGGGTTTAACTTTTCTGAAACGACCACGGAACAGTGTTTTGGTGGCTCCAATACGTTTGTATCGTGATTTTAGATTTGGGCGTATGCCTTGAATCGAATTCGGAAGTCTGTAGGTTGAATTTATAGCTATCATGTTTGGATTCCTATTTCGGGACTTGGAATAGGTCCATTTTGTCTTTTGAAACTTGTCCGCAAAGTTTGGCGTCATTCCGAGTTGATTTGATAGGAATCGAACGCGCGGTCGTGTTTTTAGAAGTTCTTGAGCTTCATGTTGAATTCTTGTATTTTGAGGTCCGATTCATTATTTTAGATGTTATTTTGGTGATTTGATCATATGAGAGAGTTTGTGTTATGTTTTTAGACTTGTGTTAATGTTTGGTTTGGATCCTCAAGGGCTCGGGTGAGTTTTGGATGCATTGCAGAGTATTTTGATTGATAGAGTTTGAGCACTACTGGTTTTGTGCAGAAGCTTCAGGTCTCGCAATTGCGAGAAATTATTCACCATTACGATGTTAGTTTAGGTCTGTTTAGTTTGCATTGGCAAACAAACAGTTCGCATTTACGAAGGAGGGGTTGGGCAAGCTATTTCACAATTGCGATCAACCAGGTCGCATTTGCGAAGTGCCAATGTTCACAATTGCGAACTATATGTCGCATTTGCGACTATAGTAGGGGTGTGGAGAGCTTCTCATTTGCGATGGTTTCTTCGCATTTTCGACGCCTGCGACTGGGCATAAGAGCTGAGGTTCGAGATTAATGTCTCATTTTAATAATTTGAAACCCTAGACTCAGTAGGAGGCAATTTTGAAGAGAGATTTTCATCTACAAACTTTGGGTAAATGATTCTAATATATTTCTAATCATATTTCATCATTATATCTTGGATTTTAACATCAAAATCATATTAATCAAAGTGAAAATTTGTGAAACTTTGTAAATTTTTTGAAAAAATAAGAATTTGAGTTTTGAGAGTCGATTTGGACTCTGATTTTGAAATTAATCGCATATATGAACTCTTGGAGTCATGGGTAGACGGCATCTACCATTGGACCCGGGTTTTGACCGAGTGAGTCCCGAGTTTTGACTGGGCGAGTCCCGTGTTATCTTTTGAGCAATTGTGTAAAGATCGTAGCTTTAATTATTGGAATTGATTTTTTGTATTATTTGATGTTATTAAGTCGATTTTGGTTAGATTTGTGCCGGGCGGAGGTGAATTATACAGGAAAAACTATTTTTGAGAATTGATTGAGGGATTTTGAGGTAAGTATCTTGCCTAACGTTGTGTGAGAAAACTACCCCGTAGGAATAGAGTTGTTTGAACTACGTAAAAGACGTGTACACGAGGTGACTAGTGTGTACACGGCTTATATGTGGAAATTTGACCGACTTAGACTCTTAGGTTCTTATGTTCGTTAAAAATGAAGTTGTCTTATCATGTTAAATTCTCCATTTGCTAAATTCCCCCTTACGTGTATTATTTGAAGTTGACTGATTCATGTTCTACATTAAATAAACTCTTATAGGTCTTAATTGAGTTGTTTCCTCTTTAATTGCCATGCCATCTCTTTTGTAATTACTTAACCTTAATTAGAGTTATTGTTATCTCTTCCATAATTTTTCAACCTTAATCGACGTTATTATTATCCCTTCATTTTTAATTATCATTGTTTAAAGTTATTGTTTGTGTTATCTCCTTCCTTATTGATTTACGTTAATTGAAGTAATTGTCCATGTTATCTCTTTACTTGTTGATTTCCATTATTTGAGACTCGTTGGTGAATACTACCTCTTTTATTGTGAGTTAGTCTTATCTAGTGTTGTGGTTGTACATTATTCCTCTCATTGTTGAGTAATTTTGTGTTGAAGTTATGAAAGTCGTTAATACGTTGAGGCGATGTTAGTTATTGTTGAAACATCTATCTTATTGAGCATTTTCGTTCATTATTGTTGATGATACTCTTGCATACATTGTGGTGGAGCCATGGGCTATTGTTGTGGAAATATTTATATTGTTGTTATTGGCAAGTTCTGATATACGGGCACTTATGGTGCGAATTGTTATTGAGACATGATATTGAAGCACATGCGGTGGTATAAGGCTTGGGGTTGATATGCATGCGACGGTATAAGGTGAGAATTATGTGCGTGTTGCTTTTAGGAGAACTACGTGAAGCCACGCGGCATCATAAGGTGGGCTAAAGTGCATGTAACTATTTCGGTAAAACTGTTTTCGAAACCTATTTTCAAATGTAAGGCTCACACGGAAGTATAAGGAAAGGTTGTAATTAAAATTGCAAAATATGAATATGAGGCATTACCTCGGTTGTGATTCCTGATTATACGAGGCGGTACCTCAGTTTGATTTCATTATACACGAAGAGGTACCTCGGTTGTGATTCCTGATTATACGAGGCGGTACCTCAGTTTGATTTCATTATACACGAAGAGGTACCTCATTGTGATTCTTGCTGTTCATTTCATGTTGCAAAGTGTTTTGGCGGGAATATTTCTTGTTGCTTCATTCTTTGTCCTTCTAGCAGTTGTTGTCCATTCATGATCATTGTAGCCCTAGTCACTTCTTTTCTGCTATTTCCATTGTTGATTTCCAGTACTAATTCATGCTATTACCTTGGTTTTGTCTCAATTGTTTCTTCATTTTTCTATTACATGTCAATATTAAATTTTCATTCTCTACTCTTACTTGTTGACTTGAGTCGTGGTAGAACACTTGCACAGGCATACACATAATTAATCACTCATATCATTTTAAGAAGATGAATCTTGACGTTTATTGACTGTTTACATGTATTCTGGTTTACTTGCCTTCTGTGTGAGAGCTGTATTATTGGCACGTGAGTTGCCCGTGCGGTCATGAGATGCTGTTATTGTTGTCACGTGAGTTGCCCGTGCGGTTATGAATTATTATTATTGTTGGCACGTGAGTTGACCATGCGGATATGAGATATTGTCAGTCCCTTAGCACATGAGGTATCCGTGCAATTTGTGAATTGTAAGGTGGTCACGAGATGCTAAGTGATTAGGATTCGCGAATCGGGACCCGTGAATTGAAACCATGAGGTGTGGCACCTCGGCGAAACTCTTGAATAGATCTTGTGTAAAAGCAATTGTTCGTATTGAGTTGTTACTTGTTTTCCTTACTTGGTTTCACCGGACTTAAACTGTATTCAACTTACCCTACGGTGCTACTACCAGTTATTCCTTGTTGATAATTATTGCTTCTAGTTTTCTGTTACAAGTACTATTACCATTTACCATGCTTAGCTTTATATTGATCTCGTTCCTTGTTAGTTTCACCTTTATACTCGTACAAGTTGTCATTTCTAGTAGGTGTATTGGTTGTTCCTCGTCACTACTTCATCGAGGTTAGTCTTGATACTTACTGGGTACCGTTGTGGTGCACTCATGCTACGCTTTTTACACATTTTTGTGCAGATCCAGGTACTCCGGAGTTTGTGGATCATTAGCTAGTTAATCAGACATTGCTATGGAGACTTAAGGTATACCTGCCATCGCGTTCGCAGGCCTCAGAGTCATCTTCTGATACTTTACTTTGTACAGTTTATTTCTATTCCGAAATTGTTATACTTAGAAATTTTTAGTAAACTTAGTAGAGCTTATGACTTGTACTGCCAATATTGGGATATTGTATTGCACCCGAGATTATTGGTTTACTATAGAAATTTCAGTTTCATGCTTAATAGTTGTTTCTAGTTAAATTCTGTCATTTAATTCAGTAAGTGTTAGGCTTACCTAGTCTTAGTGACTAGGTGCCATCACGACATCTTACGAAGGGAAATTGAGGTCGTGACAAATTGGTATCAGAGCTCTAGGTTCATAGGTGCTACGAGTTATAAGCGAGTTTAGTAGAGTCTTGCGGATCGGTATAGAGACGTCTGTACTTATCTTCGAGAGGCTTCAAAACTATTAGGAAAACTTCACTTCTTTCATTCCTTATCGTGCGGCATTGATTCAGCTTGAAGCATATATCTTATATTCCTTTGTATCCACTCGTGTATGATATTTCACACTCGGTATCAGCTGTGCGCCGATGATTCGTGATACTGTAGATGGGCTACGAGGGAGACTGGGATGCTAAAACATTGTCTCAACATGTCGTCTAGACTGAGGATATAGATATATTAAGAGACTAGTCAGTTGTTCACGTGGGGGTGCAACGCGTTTTGGCATCTAGTTGATAAGTGCGAACTTGGAAAGATTTAATTAGTTACCTAATCATTGTGATCATTGTAGGGTCATGAGGCGGATGATGATTTGAGGATAGTGGGTGGTATTAGATACTATGTGGTTCGTATGTGATTTCTAATCAATGAAAGGTACATATTATCATTCAAGTTATTAGAAGAAGCGAGTTTGACGGTCACGCGAATGGATATGCACTTAGTAGATGATTTGAGGTATCTCATGATTGGTGTTGTACAAGCTATGAGGGTTAGTATTGTGGATCATCGGATGTTATGTCCTATGGCTTCGCGCCAAGTAGGGAGTCCACTATCGACGATCAGATTGCAGGGTCATGTGTTATATCAGTCCTGGCCTACAACGTATATGTGGTATTGAAGGGTTCCCCGAAATTTGCATATAATGAAGACTTGAGATTTGTATCGGAATGCTGGGACTTATGGTATTTCTACGTCATTAATAATTCTACACTTCAGCATCAGAGAGGTTAGAGAAATAACTTCAGACTCATATAAGGTCTCTTTAGAGTGGGTATCTTGGTTGTGACATTATGGGGTGCTTCAAAGGAAATGCAGTGGTTTATGAGCTTCTGGGTTATGCGGTTTATGCTAGGATCTTCTGCATTGAGCTTTGGTTTTGAGATCGTTGTGTACCAACATGGCGTTCTAGAGAAGTATTAATGTATTCTCTGCACCATGGGTATTGTGGAGACGAGTGAGGTTGCTTTTACTACATTTCAGCTGTCGGGAGCAACATATCAGTTGTGGCGGGTTTACGATGAGGGTAGCCCAGCTGAAGTAGCATCACTTTCATGGACTCAGTTTTCAGAGATGTTTTTGAGAGGGTTGTTCCCCAGAACCTTCGGGATGCATGGCGTAAGGAATTAGAGCAGCTGCGCCAAGTTACTATGTCAATGTCAGAGTATGTTGTTAGATTCAGTGAGTTGTCCAGACATGCACTTGCTTTTGTTTCTACAGTTAGAAAGCGAGTCTGCAGGTTTATTGAGGGGCTCAGTGATGATACCTAATTCAGCATGGCTCGGGAGTTGGAGATGGATGTTCTATTTCAGTAGGTGGTAGAGATTGCTCACAGATTAGAGTATATGTGGGGTCAAGAGAGAGAGATCAGGGAAGCTAAGAGGCCTCGTGGACCGGAAGGATCTGCTGGTCCCTATTTTGGAGGCCATGTGCGTCATGGTAGAGATTTTGTAGGTCACTCAGTTCAGTTTGCACTTAAAGCCTTACGTGGTGCTTCAGATATACGAGGGTCCCAGAGTACCCGTACCTGATAGATTCCACAACCACGTCAGCGTAGAGGTTTCTTTGGGCATGGAGATACCATCCACATGGTGAGAGATTGTCGTAGATTTCGGACAGATGTCCTTACAGTTATGGTTTTAGTTGAGTATAGAGATGCATTTGTGTTACTTTAATCTGGTTCCATTTATTGGTAAGGTTCATCCTACCTTGCTTCAGATATGGTTGCATTTTGTGATTCTTGTACTATGTTCATGTGTTCACGCCAGTTGAGAATTATATTGTGATAGCCCGTGTCTATCATTCTGGTTTGGTTGCTATGGTATGCCATGAGACTTGGGTGGACTTCTGTTAATTATATACGATAGGGTTTGATGCAATTTTTGGATGGTTTGGCCCGACTTGTGGTTTGGGTGCTCTACAGGTATAGGAAGTTGTTACGTGTTGTGGTTCTGGTTCTATGGGGTTGACTTAGTATGGTGGTTTAGTTGCTGAGATGTTTACCTTACTTGCAACTCTGAGTGGAGGATGAGGACCTGGTGTCCTTGATGGATATGTGTGTTTGTGCTGGGCTATGTGTCGCGAAGAGGTCATAATAAGGTAAGATTTGTTGTGGTTGTTGCGTGTGTCTTTCTTCTTCCTTGATGATTGCGTCCGTAGTATGGTATATGTGAGGAGTTGTGTCTATTTGGCTTGTTTGACGATTCTCTCATGTGTTCCCTTTTTCATATTTCAGTCACATTCGAGTTGTGTTTGCTGGATTTTGATTGCGATGTGGTGCCCATGTGGTGTTTGGGGTGGTTGTTGATCGGATGAGTGGTTATGAGTTTCTCATATTTCTTGTATTATTTGCAGCGTTGTGAAGGTTTGGAACATGGTTCAAATCGATATGAGTCTATTTGCCGGTATCAAGTTTGGTAAGGGGCGACTATTGCGGTCAGAGTTGTTGCTATGGGCATATGGATGAAGTGTTATGTCGTGTGGTATTACCTTGTGGGTGTATGCATGAGCTATTGTAGCTAGTTGAGGATTATACAATGTGTTTGTGTGATAATGAGGCCCTTGGTAGATGTGGAAATTTTATTTAAGGCTTATCAGCATCAGTAGAAAGGAATAACATCTGATTGGAATGATGTTGTCAGGCTTATGTGAGTTGGGGTGACGTAGGGTCACCCATGTGTATGTGTATGGTAAGTTTATACAGTGATTTGATGGCTTGGGAAAGATTCTTAGCTTGTTCGAGGTTGAACGTTTGTTTAAGAGGGGGAAAATGTAACGACTCGACATGTCGTTTTGAGCCTTAGTGATCCGTTCAGTGGTTCCAAGCCTTGAGTAGCTACATATTGGGTAATATGATTTGTGTGCGTGGTCGGATTTGATTTTCAGATAGTTTGGAATGAATTCGAATGGGTGATTCTCACTTTAGAAGCTTATTTTGAAAATGTTGATTGGGGTTTGACTTTTGTGGAATTATGTTTTGGTGTCTCCGATAGGTTCGTATCGTGATTTTGGACTTAGACGTATTCCCGAAATCGAACTCGGAAGTCCGTAGGTTGATTTGTGATGTTTTGCCGAAAGTTGGCAATTTTAAGGCCTTGAATTTTCACAAGTTTGACCGTGGGTTGACTTTATAGCTATCGTATTTGGATTCTTGTTTCGGGACTTGGATTAAGTTCGTTTTGTCTTTTGGAACTTGTTCGCAAAGTTTGGCGTCATTCCGAGTTGATTTGATAGGAATCAAACGCGTCGTCGTGTTTTTAGAAGTTCATGAGTTTCATGTTGAATTCTTGTGTTTTGAGATATGATTCATGATTTCGGATGTTATTTTTGTGATTTGATCACACGAGCGAGTTCGTATTATGTTTCTAGACTTGTGTTAATCTTTGGTTTGTAGTCCCGAGGGCTCGGATGAGGTTCGGAAGCGTTGCGAAGTGTTGTGATAGAGTTTGAGCATTACCGGTTTTGTGCAGAAGCATCAGGTCTAGCAATTGTGAGAAATGATTCGCAACTGCGATGTTGGTTTAGGTCTGTTAAGTTCGCATTTGTGAACAAAAAGTTTGCATGCGAAGGAGGGTTCTGCAAGATGTTTCGCAATTGCGATCAACCAGGTCGCATTTGCGAAGTGCCAATGTTCGCATTTGTGACTATAGCAGGGGTGTGAAGAGCTTCGCATTTGCGGGGTTCACATTTGCGAACCCCAGGTCGCAATTGCGACTAGGCATAAGAGTTGAGGGACGGGATTTTGGTCTCATTTTCATATTTTGAAACCCTAAACTCGGTAGGAGACGAGTTTGAAGAGGGATTTCATCTACAAACTTTGGGTAAGTAATTCTAATCTATTTTTAATCATATTCCATCATTATATCTTGGATTTTAACATCAAAATCATATGAATCAGTGAAAATTTGTGAAATTTTTTCAAGTTCTTGAAAAAAAATAAGAATTTGAGTTTTGAGAGTCGATTTGGACTCAGATTTTAAAATTAATCGCATATATGAACTTTTGGGGTCATCGGTAGACGAAATCTACCATTCGACCCGGGTTGACTTTTGTTGACTTTTGTTGACTTTTGAGAAATTATGTAAAGATCATAGTTTTAATTATTGGAATTGATTTCTTTTTCACTATTTGATGTTATTAAGTCGATTTTGGTTAGGTTTGTGCCGGGCGGAGGTGAATTGTAAAGGATAAACTATTTTTGAGAATTGATTGAGGGCTTTTGAGGTAAGTATCTTGCCTAACGTTGTGTGGGGAAAGCTACCCCGTATGAATTGAGTTATTTGCACTATTTGAACTACGTGAAAGATGTGTACACGAGGTGACGAGTGTGTACACAACTTATATGTGGAAATTTGACCAACTTAGTCTCTTAGGTTCTTATGTTCATTAAAAAAGAAGTTGTATTATCATGTTAAATCCTCATTTGCTAAATTTCCTCGTACGTGTCTTATTTGAAGTTGACTGATTCATGTTCTACACTTGCTGTCAAATAAACTCTTATAGGTCTTAAGTGAGTTGTTGCCTCTTTAATTGCCATGCCATCTCTTCTGTAATTACTTAACCTTAGTTAGAGTTATTATTTCTCTTCCGTAATTGCTTAACCTTAATCGAAGTTATTGTTATACCTTCATTTTTAATTATCATTGTTTGAAGTTATTGTTTGTGTTATCTCCTTCCTTATTGATTTTCGTTACTTGAAGTAATTGTTCATGTTATCTCTTTACTTGTTGAATTCCATTATTTGAGACTCGTTGTTGAATACCGCCTCTTTTATTATGAGTTAGTCTTATCTAGTATTGTGGTTATACATTATTCCTCTCATTGTTGAGTTATTTAGGGTTGAAGTTGTAAAAGTTGTTAATACGGTGAGGCAATGTTGGTTATTGTTGAAACATCTATCTTATCGAGCATATTCGTCCATTATTGTTGTTGATATTCTTGCATACGTTGTGGTGGAGCCATAGGCTATTGTTATGGAAATATTTATATTGTTGTTATTGGCAAGTTATGAAAAATGAGCACTTGTGGTGCGAATTGTTATTGTGATATGATATTGACGCGCATGCGGCGGTATAAGGCTTGGGGTCGATGTGCGTGCGACGGTATAAGGTGGGACTTATGTGCGTGCTGCTTGTAGGGGAACTACGTGAAGCCACGCGGCGTCATAAAGTGGGCTAAAGTGCGTGTAGCTATTTTGGGAAAACTGTTTCCAAAATCTATTTTCAAATATAAGGCTCACGCGGCGGTATAAAGGAAGATTGTAATTGAAATTGATAAATGTGAATACGAGGTGGTACCTCGATTGTGATTCCTGATTATACGTGGCGGTACCTCGGTTTGATTTCATTATACACGAGGCGGTACCTCATTGTGATTCTTGTTGTTCATTTCATGTTGCAAAGTGTTTTAGTGGGAATATTTCTTGTTGTTTCATTCTTTGTCGTTCTAGCAGTTGTTGTCCGTTCATGATCATTGTAGCCCTTTAGTCACTTCTTTTATGCTATTTCTATTGTTGATTTCTGGTACTAATTCATGCTATTACCTTGGTTTCGTCTCATCTGTTTCTTCATTTTTCTGTACATGTCCGTATTACATTTTCATACTGTCTATGGCTTAGGGGAATTGTTGTTGACGATAGTTTTGTAGTGGTGTGCCTACCTTGTGTGAGTTATGTATTTTACGTTTTGAAGTGTTGTTTTCTATGTACCATTCGTTGTCTCTGCTCTTACTTATTGACTTGAGTTGTGATAGAACATTTGCACAAGCATACACGTAATTAATTACTCATATTGGTTTAAGAAGATGAATCTTGACGTTTATTGACCATTTACATGTATTCTCGTTTGCTTGCCTTCGGTGTGAGAGTTGTACTATTGGCACGTGAGTTGCTCGTGCGGTCATGAGATATTGTTATTGTTGGCACGTGAGTTGTCCGTGTGGTTATGAATCATTGTTATTGTTAGCATGTGAGTTGTCCGTGCGGATATGAGCTATTGTCACTCCCTTAGCATATGAGGTATCCGTGCGATTTGTGAACTGTAAGGTGGGCACAAGATGCCAAGTGATTAGGGTTCGTGAATTGGGACTCTTGAATTGAAACCATGAGGTGTGGAACCTCGGGGAAACTCTTGAATAGATCTTGTGTGGAAGAAATTATTCGTATTGAGTTGTTACTTATTTTCCTTACTTGGTTTCACCGGACTTAAACTGTATTCAACTTACCCTACGATGCTACTACCAGTTGTTCCTTATTGATAATTATTGCTTCTAGTTTTCTGTTGCAAGTACTATTACCATTTACCATGCTTAGCTTTATATTGATCTCGTTCCTTGTTAGTTTCACCTTTATACTCGTACAGGTTGTCATGTCTAGTAGGTGTCTTGACTGTCCCTCGTTACTACTTCATCGAGGTTAGTCTTGATACTTACTAGGTACCGCTTTGGTGCACTCATGCTATGCTTTCTGCATATTTTTGTGCAGATCCAGGTACTCCGGAGTTAATGGATCATTATCTAGTTGATCAAACATTGCTGTGGAGACTCAAGGTATACCTGCCATCGCATTCGCAAGCCTCGGAGTCACCTTCTGATACTTTACTTTGTACCGTTTATTTCTATTCCAAAACAGTTGTACTTCGAAATTTCCTAGTGAACTCACTAGAGCTTATGATTTGTATTACCGGTTTTGGGATATTGTATTGCACTCGAGATTATTGGTTTACTATAGAAATTTCAGTTTCATGCTTAATTGTTATTTCTGGTTAAATTATGTCATTTAATGCAGTAAATGTTAGGCTTATCTAGTCTTAATGATTAGGTGTCATCACGACATCCTAATCCTACGGAGGAAAATTGGGGTCATGACAACCTGAAATGCCACAAATAACATCACAACTAATAATAGAACATCAAGATCATTCTTTTTTACTTTCAAACATTCCAACTTTGCTCAACGCATCCGAACCACACTTAGACAGTACGAATTACAACCAAAATTTGCACACAAGTTCCTATTGACAACACGAACCTATTTCAAGTTCTGAAACAGTAATCTGCACGCGATATCATTAAAGTCAACTCCCGGTCAAACTTGAACTCTTCAATTTTTCAATTGTCAACTTTCGACAAATAGAGCCAAAATCTTCTAGGAACATCCAAATTCAAATCCAAACATACGGCCAAGTCCGGAATCATATACAAACCTATTGAAACCATCAAATTCCGACTTTGAGGTCATTTACTCGAAAGTCAAACCTTGGTCAACTCTTCCAACTTAAAGCTTTCGAATTAAAAATTACTCTTCCAAATCAACATCGGATCTACCGAAAATCAAAATCAACCATACACGCACGCTATGATGCATCATATGAATTTACTCAAGGTCTCCAACCGCCGAATGAAATACTAAATTTCAAAATGACCGATCAGGTCGTTACAACAAGGTAGTGCCTTTAGTGGAACGTTTTGCTTGTTGTTGGTATTTAGATGAAAAGTGAGGTCTTTTTACGATGAAGAAATTATAAATTCTCAGCATAGGGACCTATCAAGTTTTGAGAAAATTACTTCATATGGTCTTCAATTCTCTAGGCAATTGTTTTATTTCCTTCTTCTTTTTCTTTGCTCTCCTCCCTCATCTTCATCCTTCCCTAGGATCTCTTTATAAGTATTCTTTCTTCATTTAATATGAATATTTATATCACTCTCCATCTTTTTTATGAAATAGATGAAAATTTTAAACATTAAGTAGAATAACTGACTATGAGGACTTTGATTTATATGGACCAGAATTCTCTTTCCGTGTTTCTGGAAAATTCTACAATGAGCCATAGATAACATTTCTCAGTTGGCATTAACCTGTGTCAGGTCAAGATTTTAGTTTAGGCTAAAATATTGGGAATCAACATACGTTTTTAAACCTCTAAGCTAGTTATTTTTGTTCACTGGTCAGCGTAAATGGAAAGTAACCGACCGGGCAAAGCAATTGGAGGAAAATCTTGTTACAACTGATTCCCTGATCCACGTGCCAGTCACATGATTGCTAACTAATTCTAACAACTCTTCTAATTGACTCCTTGATTAATTCCAGTTGCTACATCGATTATACAAAAATGAAAAGTGCGAAAAAACAAGATTGAAAGGTGAACTGAAACATAAACTAACTCATAAAAGGACCATATCAAATACCTCATTTTCAAGTAATCCTTAACCTCAAGAATTAAAGAGTGGAAACTTCTATTTAAACTCTTGCAAGTCCTCCTTGGTACTATCTTCTGGTGCAACATTTAACTATTTACAAGGACTTGCAATTGCAGTGTAGTATAAAAAAATGACACCAGAAAATAAAAACACTGCAATAATATTATTTGTAAGTAGATACACGAATTTGCTTGAGTCGTGTTGGGCACTGTCCTAATAAACTATTTTAGCAGTGTAAAATGTTTCTCTAGGATTAAACAAGTCTATCTCTATTTGGGAGGATACAAGAATCAGCAAACTATTAAATTACAAACCCAGCTATTTAAAAGAGGGGAACAAAGAAAGTAGACTACAAAAGTTTAAGGAGAAAAGAAAAGGAAGTTGAAGAGGAACAAAAAAGGCAAGAAAAAGATGTTGATCATTGATGGCTATTTTGAAGGCCTATTTGTAGGCTATAAGAGAAGCTTAGAGCATGACAAGTGTATGACACTTGTCTTGAATTTTCCATGCAAGATTGCCACATGGAAGGACATTTGTCTAATTTTTGGAAATATCACAACAGTTCCCCCACATATTTTCAAAACATTCATACAAAAAGGAGTAAGATTTGTTGGATTTGTATGGTCCAAATGCAATAGGTTTGGTGTCTTTTGGGCTATGAACCAGACTTAGACCAATAAAACTTAACTCACAGAATTACTGGTGAAATATAATATTTTCTATGAACCACTAATTCTTATTGTAAGTCAAAGATTTTATCAATCATATTTCGACCCTCATAATTTTGTTGTTCAACGCGGTTTTGCGCCACTAGGCCATGCGCATGCCTAGTTATTCATGATAGCTCTAGAGCCTAGTCCAAAATCTCATAGGAGTGGGCTCACTCCACTCTCATATAAGTGAATTCATCAAGTGTATACTGCTTTTAAATACATCATCCATAAGGACTACGAATTTCATTAAGAGTTATAACTCATCCTCTCAATTAGTATCAGTTAATCACTCTCTTTTAGTGCTTCAGTACCAATATCGACTTATTATTACCCATATGAACCTACTTCATGGGATCTACAATCACATAGGTTGGGTTACCATCTCTATTAACAATATGTCGGCCTTAACCCCATCTCTTTTGAGGTTTGAAGAATTAATTTTCTTCCCACTAGTTTAGTCAGAGGATCGGCCAAATTAATTTCTGATTTCACGTAATCAATGAAAATTATTCCATCTCTCAGCAACTTCTTTATGACATCATGTCTCAATTTCATGTGTCTACTTTTATAATTATAAGATTTATTCTTTGCTATAGCTATTGCCGCTTGGAAATCACAATGTATAGACACAGGAGGCAATACTTCCTTTATTAAAGGGATATTAGCTAAGAAGTTTCTTACCCACTCAGCCTCAGACCCAGCTAACTCCAGAGCTACAAACTCTGATTCCATAGTCGATCTAGCAATGATCGTCTGTTTAGCTTATCTTCGCGATATTGCACCACCACCAAGGGTGAATACATAACCACTAGTGAATTTTGTCTCATTTGAATTAGAGACCCAATTTGCATCACTGTACCCTTCTAAAATAGAAGAAAATCCACTATATAGGATACTATAATTCATGGTTGCTCTCAAATATTTAATTAGTCTAGCTAATGCAGACCAATGCTCTCTGTTGGGATTATGAGTATATGTACTCAGTCTACACACAACATAGACTATATCAGACCTTGTAAAATTTATTAAATGCATCAGACTCCCAATAATCTGTGCATATTTAGACTGAGCAACTGGGTCACCGTTATTCCTTTTCAACTGAGAGTTAGCAACAAAAGGAGTGCTCACAGATGTGACATTAAAATATTCATACTTTTTAAGAAGTCTCTCAACATAATGTTCTTGTGAAAACATTATTCCATCTTCTTATAACTTTAACTCCCAATATTATATTTACTTCACCTAGATCTTTCATATCAAAATTAGCAGACAGAAATAATTTAGTACTTTGCGCAATATTTAAACTTGTACCAAATATAAGCATGTCATCAACATATAAACATATTATCACATATTCATTGTCTACTACTTTAGTATAAACACATTTATTCACCTCCACTGAAGAAAAACCGTCTCTCAGTAAGCATTGTTCAAATTTCTCATACCACTGCTTAGGAGCTTGTTTAAGGCCATAAAGAGATTTAATTAATTTACAAACTTTATTTTCTTATCCATGAATAACACAGCCTTCAGGTTGAACCATATAAATTTCTTCTTCTAAATCATCATTTAAAAAAGTTGTTTTGACATCCATTTGATGGATAAAAAGGTTATGGATAGAAGCTAAGGCAATTAAAACTCGAATAGAAGAAATTCTAGTCATTGGTGAAAATGTATCAAAATAATCTATATTTTATTTTTGAGAAAATCTTTTTGCTACTAACCGAGCTTTATATTTATCTAAAGATCCACCATAATTAAATTTCTTTTTGAAAATTCATTTACAACCAATAGGCTTTGTACCAGGAGGTAAATCTATTAAAATCCATATTTTATTTTTTAAAATAGAATCGATTCCAATAATTAGCTTCTGAAGAAGTTATAGCTTCAACATAATTTGATGGTTCATTATCGACAAGAAAAGTCTGAAAATCATTCCCACAAGAAAAATATTCTTTCTTAGGCCTTTTACTCCTTCTCAGTTCCTCATTAGTGGTAATTTTATTATTTGTTTCAACAGATGTATGAGAAATTTTATCTGACAGTGGATAAATATATTCAAAGAACTCAGCATTCTTTGTCTCAATTATAGTATTGCAATCAAGCATATCACTTTTTAAAACAAGAAATCTATATGCAACACTATGTTCAGCATATCCAATAAGTATGCAATCAGCAGTTTTAGAAATATTTTTCTCTTTTTAGGTTCAGGCAAAAGGACTTTAGCAAGGTACCTCCACACTTTTAAATATTTCAAGTTAGGTTTATAACCCCTCCACAATTTATACGGAATTTTGCCAGTACTTCTATGTGGTATTCTATTTTGTAAGTGACATGCAGATAAAATAGCTTCACCCACAAATTGTCAGGAGCATTAGAACTAACTATCATAGAGGTTATCATCTCTTTCAATGTTCTATTTTTTCTTTCAGTTACTCCATTTGACTCGGGTGAATAAGGCAGAGTTACTTCATGAATTATTCCTTCTTTTTCACAAAAAATATTCAAAGATAAATATTCTCCACCTTTATCATATCTAATTCTCTTGATTTTTCTACGAAGTTGATTTTCAACCTCAGTTTTATAAGAAATAAAAGCATTAAACACATTATCTTTATTTCTAAAAAAATACAACTTAGTATATCTGAAAAAATTATCAATAAATGTCACATAATACCTTTTACCACCTCTAGTCATGGTTTGTTTTAAATCGCCTAAGTCAGTGTGAATCAAAGATAATAATTCAGTTTCTCTATTTACAGAAAAATAAGTCTTTCTGGTACGTTTAGCTTCAGCACATATTTCACATTTGTCAATATTATTTTAGTCTAAACCAGATATTAATCTTAGTGACTGCATTTGCTTTATATACGCAACATTAACATGTCTTAGTCTAGCATGCCATAAAGAAATAGACTCAACCATATAATCAGATGCATTTCCATTGATAATATCAGAAATATTAAGTACAAAGAGTCCTTGGTTACAATAGTCCTTTCCCACAAACACATTATTTTTGGTCATTATGATCTTATCAGATTCAAAAGACACTTTTACTACGGCTCTTCCCAATAAGGATATAGAGATCAAGTTTGCCCTCATAGTAAGAACATGAAGAATATCAACAAGGGCTAAAGTTTTTCCCGAAATGAGTTTCAGGAGAACTTTACCCTTACCCAAGACTTTGGTAGTACTTGAGTCTCCAAGGTAGACCTTTTCTCTATCATCCTCTACAGGAGTATAAGAGGAAAATGCTTCTTGATTTGCACAAATGTGCTGAGTAGCCCTAGAGTCTACCACCCATTCTTTTGCATGTGCTACAATGTTTACTTGAGAAATGAGAGCTGCAATAATATCACCTCCTTCAGCTAAGTTAGCCTTAGGAGTATTAGTTTTTCCTTTGTCATTTCCTGCTCTGTACTTGCACTGTGAGACATGATGGCCTGGTTTTCCACAAATAAAACAAGAGCCCTTTTTTCTTTTAAGGTTAGGATTTTTAGGCTTGCAACCTTGAGACTTATTCTCGTACCTTTTGCGGTTGTTGTTGTTACTTTGCACTAAGTTTGCTTTAAGATTTGTCATCCTAGCTTTGGCAGATTCTTTTCTGTTGCAATCTTCAATTAGGATGTGGGTCATAATTTTTTAAATGGTGAAATATTTCTGTTTGTGCTTTAAGTTGTTTTTGTAGTCACTCCATGAGTCGGGCAGCTTCTCAATAAGCACTCCAGCAGCAAACTTTTCTGGTAATGACATCCCCTCGGCCTTCAAGTCTTCTAGCAATTTTTTATATTCGTTGATTTGCTCGTTCATCTCTTTATCATCTCTCATCTGCCATTGATAAAATTTTCCTACTACAAATTTTTATTTTGTAACATCTTGTTGGCATGTTGCCATGATTCCACTATTTTATTATCAGTATTTGGAGTAGGTTGTGGATGCAGCAGTACATGTGTAACACCATGGACATCAAGCAGTGAGAAAATACGTTCTTGCCAACGCTTGAAATTTTTATTGGCGAAAATTTCGATATTCGAGACATCTGGAAATGGCCTGGCATATGATAATGCAACTGGAACTGGGCAGCGGAGGTAGCGTCAATATTGGTAGTATCAGTAGTATTTTCAGCATCAGTGTTGTTTGCCATAATTTCACAGATTGTAGTATAAACAAACGACACCGAAAAATAACAACACTACAATAATATTATTTGTAAGCAGATACACGAATTGGCTTGAGTCGTGCTGGGCACTGTCCTAAGAAACTATTTCAGCAGTGTAAAATGTCTCTCTAGGATTAAACTCTCCAAGATTAAACAAGCCTACCTCTGTTTTGGAGGATACATGAATCAGCAAAATATTAAATTACAAACCCAGCTATTTAAAATAGGGGAACAAAGAAAGTAGACTACAAAAGTTTAAGGAGGAAAGAAAAGGAAGCTGAAGAGGAACGAAAAAGGCAAGAAAAAGATGTTGATCATTGATGGCTATTTTGAAGGCCTATTTATAGGCTATAAGAGAAGCTTAGAGCATGACAAGTGTGTCTTGAATTTCCCATGCAAGATTACCACATGGAAGAATATTTGTCCAATTTTTGGAAATATCACAACATGCCGTTTATCAACCACTCACAAGACCACCGAGTGATTTCCCTACCATTTTTCTGAGTCAATTGTCTATCAATAATAGATTTACGTTCCAATAGGACATAGCTAAAACTTGCGTGAACCACATGGAATATAATTGAGGCAGAGTTAGACCCCAAATTCTTCTTCAACTGAGAAATATGAAATGTAGGATGAACTTTAGAATCTGAAGGAAGAGCCAAAGCATATACTACATAACCAACCCTAGCTATAATATGAAATGGATCAAAGAATTTTACTGACAACTTCTAATAAGAGTGAACCTTTAGGGATAATTGTCTATAATGCTGCAATTTAATATAGACCCAATCTCCAATATGATAGGTTTTGTTTGTCCTCCTCTTATCATCCTGGACCTTCATTCTATTTTGAATCTTGAGTCAAAGCCAATTTAACTTCCTCCAATAGCTCAGATCGAACTCTGGATATGCTGCATAATTGAGCCAATTTTCCTTTTCTTGATAAAGTATTTGCCACAATGTTCTCCTTTTCCTTTTTTTAGGAAATAGTGTTAGTCATAGCAAAGAAGCTTGACTAACTATTTTTGCTGACTAGGTGTAGTAAGCCACTGCTCTAATAGATACTTAAGATTGTAGTAATCAGTCTTAATGATAAAGTGTCGCGCAAGTAGGTAGGGCCTTTAATTTTGAACTACAGTGACCAAGGCTAGAAGCCCCCTTTTATACAAAGAAATAATTTTGTTCTTATCAGATAACCCTTTGCTAAAGAAAGCAATAGGTCCACTATCAAAAGCTAAGACAACTCCAATATCCTCCCCTGAAGTATCAATCTCCATGCAAACTCATTGGAGAAGTCTAGCAAGGCAAGAATAGGTGCTGAAGTGATGGCTTCTTTCAACTCTTCGAAAGCTGTAGAAGCTGCAGAGGTCCAACTAAAATAACCCTTATTGAGGAGATAATGTAAAGGTATGTTAATGATTCTATAAACTTTAATGAATCTCCTATAGTATCTTGCCAAACCAAGAAAACCCCTGAATCCCTTTAGTGTAGTTGGCTGAGACCAATTTAACACTAACTTCACCTTTTATTTGTCCATAACTACTCCTTACTCAGAGATAACATAACCCAAATAATCAATTTGAGTTGCATTAACAGCATACTTGCTTTTTCTTCACAAACATCACATTAGATCTTTGAATTTTAAAAGCTTCTTCTAAATGATTCAAGTGGTCAGACCAGGTAGGGCTATAAATGAGAATGTTATTAAAAAACTAAGATGAATTTTCTGAAATAAGCATGGAATATCTGGTTTATTAAACTTTAAAAAGTAAAGAGGCTATTTGTGAGGCCAAAAGGCATTACCGAAAATTCATAGTGGCCATGATAAGTTCTAAAAGCAGTTTTTCGGAATGTCTGCTTCACACATTCTGATTTGGTGATAACAGAACTGAAATCTAATTTAGAAAAAATATTTTGCTCTATGTAGTTCATCTAAAAACTCCTCAATCATAGGAATGGAGAAGTTGTCCTTTACTATGCAGCTATTCAATTCCTAATAGTTCATACAAAGCCCCCATGTGCCATCTTTATTCTTCACCATAACAATGGGAGAAGAATAAGGAGTGGTGCTGTTTTTTATACCCTAGAAGCCAATATTTCATCTATCATTTTCTCTTTCTCATTCTTCTGTATTGCAGGGTACTTGTAAGGTCTAATATTCACTGATAAAATACCTTCGATGATCTTGTGATCATGTTCTCTGGAAGGAGGTAGTTCAATGAGAGCCTCAAACAAATCAAAGTATTTGTCTAATACCCTTGCATTTCTTCATTATCCTCTAACTCCATAGGCTTCCCTTACAAAGAAAGTAAGTTGGCCCCATCTTCATGGACTTCACACAACACCCTTACTGAAATCATACAAAGGTCAGCAGGTTTAGCTAGCAACTTCTCCATTTTCTATGACGCAATCATCTTCATAGCAGGAGGTTGAATACCCTTATATATACCTTGTGTCCTATAATACTGAACTATATTTTAAGCTTCTTAAAGTTCCACGTGATATTACCAAGTGTAATCAGCCACTTAATCCCAAAAACTATGTTACATACTCCAATTGACAATATTTGAGAATCAAAAAGAACACCTTGCATCTTTTGTACCAGTTTCTTATGAACATATTGACTTGGTACTATGTTACCATCTGTCACAGACACAGCAAAAGGTGTTATTATAGTCAAATCACAACCTAACCTCTTGACATTGTTAAGGTCCAAGAAGTTATATGTGCTGCGAATGTCAGTTAAGACCTAGACTGCTGTAATAATTCGGCCGGTCGTTTTGAGAGAATTAGCCCCGAACCCCTATTTATTGCTCCCTCTACTTTGTTTTGTGGTTATGTAACTTGCCGGAATGATTTATTTTTGATTTCGGAGTGAAATGGGACACATAGTTCCTGAAATAGAAGTTTAAGTCGTAGGAATCGATCGTAGTTCGAACTGTATGAAGATGACTCAAAAATAAAGTTTTGATGGTTCCTATAGCTCTGTAGGGTGATTTTGGTCTTAGGAGCGGGTTCGGATGCTGAGTTGGAGGTCCGTAGGTCATTTTAGCGTCAATTGGCGAAAGTTAGAAAATGGGACGATTTTTGAGAAGTTTGATCGGGAGTAGACTTTTTGATATCGGGGTCGGATTCCGATTCTAGAAGTTGGAACAGGTCCGTAATGTCAATTATGACTTGTGTGCAAAATTTGAGGTCCATCGGACTTGATTTGATAGGTTTCGGCGTCGGGTGTAGAAGTTTGAACTTTGAAATTCATTAGGCTTGAATCGATGTGTAATTCGTGTTTTTAGAATTGTTTGATGTGGTTTAAAGGCCCGACTAAGTCCGTATGATATTTTAGGATTGGTTGGTATATTTAGTTGAGGTCCCGGGAGCCTCGGGTGAGTTTCTGATGGTTAACAGATCAATTTTGGACTTAGGAGATTTTCTGGTGCCAGGTTGGTTCTGGTGGCAATCGCACCTGCGCAAGGCTGACTGCAGGTGCGAGCCCGCAGGTGCTGGGCTAGGGGAATTGGCCAGTGGTCGCAGGTGCGGTGTGAGGGCCGCAGAAGCGGAGTCGCTTCTGCGGAAGATCGATCGTAGAAGACGGACAAGTGCTTGGGGAGGCCTGTCCACAGAAGCGGACGTATTGGCGCAGATGCACACCCGCAGAAGCGGAATTTGGACAGCAGAAGCAGAAGTGCCACAGGTGTGAGAGAGTCAACCGCAGGAGCGAGGGAACCACAGATGCAGATATGTTCTCGCTTCTGCGACGCCATAGATGCGGCTAAGTGACCGCAGAAGCGGAAATGCTAGACAGAACACTTAAATGCAAGGGTTCGCGATTTTTGCTCATTTTAAACATTTTGAGCTCGGGTTTGGCGATTTCTTGAGAGCATTTTCAAGGTATTTCTCGAGGTAAGTAACTTGTGCTTATTTGGATCAATAATATTGCTTCCCCATTTGATTTCCCACCTAGCTAGTGTGTATTAAGTAGGAATTTGGGAGTTTGAAGCTAGGGATTTGGAGAGTTTGATTTGAGGATTTGAGGGTCGAGTTGGCGTCGGATTTTGATAATTTTGGTATGGGTGAACTCAATATCGAATGGGTGTTCATATTTTATAACTTGTACCTGATTCCGAGACGTGGTCCCCGGGTCGACTTTTTGGGCCGAATTTTTGATTCTTTGCTACAGTCGTATATTTATTATTTAAATTAGTTTCTCGTAGTTGTATTCATGATATGTAATTTCTTTTGGTTAGATTTGGGGCATTCGGAGTCGGAAAATCGAGGGAAAGGCATCATTATCATTTAATTGAGCGAGATTTGAGGTAAGTGACTTGTCTAACTTTATGTGGGGGAAATCCCCTTAGGATTTGGTACTGTTGTAACAATATGTGCTATGTGAGCGTCGTGTACACGAGGCGACGAGTGCGTACATGAGCTAATTATGAAAATTTTGGTTCTTACTGAGTTGTCTTTTTTTAAATTCCTTAACTAAGTTGTCTTAACATATGTAGTGATTATGTTTAGCCTAGTATCGCATGTCTACGTGCCTTAACTCTTGCTTGCAATTTGTGCAGCATGCTTAGTTAAATTTTCTGTTTTTCTTGATTTGAAATAAATCTTTAACTGTAAGATTATTGTTGTAAACTCGTTGTTCCTTCGGTTAACTGTTGCATATTTACTTTGGGACTACGAGGCGGTTCTTAGGAAGATCCCCTGGACTGCATATTTACTTTGGGACTACGAGACGTTTACTCAGGAACTCCCCATGTCTTGCATATTTACTTTGGGACTACGAGGCGGTACCTCGGGAGATCCCCCTGTCGTGCATATTTACATTTAGGACTACAAGGCGGTACCTCGGGAGTACCCCTGTTCTTTACCTCTATTTACTGTGCTAATATTTTCTGAAACTTCTTATTGTTTAGAGTGGCTCACTGGGCTGTTTAATTTTATTTTTAAGACGAAGAAGATGCCCGAAGAATGGAGGTGGAGCACGATGGTTCCACTTTACAAGAACAAGGGTGATATCCAAAATTGTAACAATTATAGGGGTATCAAGCTGTTAAGTCACACTATGAAGGTTTGGGAGAGGGTGGTGGAGGCTAGAGTGAGGAAGTGTGTATCTATTTCCGAGAATCAGTTTGGATTCATGCCGGGGCGTTCAACTACAAAAGCGATTCATCTGGTTAGGAGATTAGAGGAGCAATATAGGGAGAGGAAAAAAGACTTGCATATGGTGTTTATTGACCTTGAGAAAACGTACAATAAAGTCCCGAGTGAGGTCCTGTGGAGGTGTTTGGAGGCTAGTGGCGTTCGGGTAGCGTACATTAGGGTGATTAAGGATATGTATGATGATGCTAAGACTCGGTGAGGACTGTAGGTGGGGGCTCGGAACATTTCCCTGTGGTGATGGGGTTGCACCAAGGATCGGCTCTTAGCCCGTTTTTATTTGCCTTAGCGATGGATGTACTGTCGCGACACATCCAAGAGGATGTGCCTTGGTGCATGCTATTTGCCGATGATATAGTGTTGATTGACGAGACGCGAAGCGGAGTTAACGCGAGGTTGGAGGTTTGGAGACAGACCTTGGAGTCTAAAGGTTTCAAATTGAGTAGAACCAAAACATAATACTTGGAGTGCAAATTCTGTGACGGGACCCATGAAGCAAACGTAGAGGTAAAGCTTGATGCTTAAGTTATCCCCAAGAGAGC
>AWOL01S0000011.1:0-13620 GCA_000715115.1 Nicotiana otophora | reverse complement strand
GGGGAGATTGACGAAGATGTCGCACATCGCATCGGAGCAGGATGGATGAAGTGGAGGCTCGCTTCCGGTATTTTATGTGATAAGAACGTGCTGCTAAGACTTAAGGGCAAGTTTTATAGACTGGTGGTTCGACCGGTTATGTTGTATGGAGCTGAGTGTTGGCCAGTCAAGAACACCCACGTCCAGAAGATGAAAGTAGCAGAGATGAGGATGTTGAGATGGATGTGTGGACGTACCAGGAGAGATAAGATTAAGAATGAAGTTATCCGAGACAGAGTGGGAGTAGCCTCCGTAGAGGACAAGATGCAGGAGTCGAGGCTGAGATGGTTCGGACATGTTAAGAGAAGAAGCATTGATGCCCTTGTTAGGAGGTGTGAGAGATTGGCCATGGCGAGTTTGAGAAGAGGTCGAGGTAGGCCTAAGAAGTACTGGGGAGAGGTGATTAGACAGGACATGGCGCTGCTTCAGCTTACTGAGGACATGACCCTTGATAGGAGGGTGTGGAGGTCGAGGATTAAGGTAGAAGGTTAGTGGGTAGTTTTTAGTTGCTCACCGATAGTCTTAGTAGCACGCTTGTCCCTTCATATTCTTAGACTTTTATTACGTTATGTAGTTTTGTTCGTCTCAGGTATTGTATCTCTTGTTGCTAGTATTTGGTACTACTTATCCTTTATATCTTCCTTTTTCTTTTCTCTTCTCCCTTTCTTCCTTTCTTGCTATCCACTTCTTCTTATTACCCTTCCTGATCCGAGGGTCTATTGGAAATAGCCTCTCTAACTTCTAGATAGGGGTAAGGTCTGCGTACAGACTACCCTCCCCAGACCCCACCCGGTGGGAACATACTGGGTTTTTTGTTGTTGTTGTTGTTGTCTTATTGTTTAAATTCTCAGTCATTTCAAAATATTATTATATCTTCTGCCTTACTTTTCTTTTAAACCAGTAGGGCCCTGACTTGACTTCGTCACTACTCTACCGAGGCTAAGCTTGGCACTTACTGGGTACCGTTGTGGTGTACTCATACTATACTTCTGCACATCTTTTTGTGCAGATCGAGGTGTTTCCTACCAGACCAGATACCAGTGAGCTAGACTGTACGTGGCGACTTCAAGGTATATCTGTCCGCATCCGCAGACCTCGGAGTCCCCCTCTATCCTTATTATGTTATTTCCCTAATTTTTTTTAGACTTGATGTATAGAGATACTTAGTATTTCTATTTGTAATACCCAGCTAAGCCCAAGAAACTGCGAATCTCTGTTAGAGTTACAGGCCTCGGCCAATTCTTCACAGCTGCGATCTTCTGCAGATCGACCTTAATCCCTTCTCTGGAGATGACATGACCCAAGAATGTGACAGATTCAAGCCAAAATTCACACTTCGAAAACTTCGCATACAACTTGTGCTGATATAGAGTCTGCAGAACTTCCCTAAGATGATCGACATGGTCCTCTCGACTTCATGAATATGCAAGAATATCGTCAATGAACATTATCACAAAGAAGTCAAGAAAAGGCTTGAAGATTCGATTCATGAGATTCATGAACGTTGTCGGGGCATTTGTTAGCCTAAAGGACATTATCATAAATTCAAAGTGCCCATATTGGGTCCTGAAAGTTGTTTTCGAAATATTCTGCTCCCTCATCTTCAATTGGTGATACTCGGATCTTAAATTAATTTTGTATAAGTACTTAGCAGCTTACAACTGATCGAACAAGTCATTTATCCTTGGTAGTGGGTACTTATTTTTTATTGTGACCCTGTTGAGCGGCCGAGTGTGCCCATCCTTCTTCCTTACAAAGAGGACAGGTGCACCTCAAGGTGACACACTTGGCCGGATAAAATCCTTCTCTAACAAATCCTTCAATTGATCCTTTAGCTCCTTCAATTTTTTCGGTGTCATTCTGTAGGGTGGAATAGATATAGGCTACGTTCCTGGCATCACATCAATCCCAAAATCAATCTCCCTATCTAGTGGGATTCCAGGGAGCTCATCTGTAAAGACCTCCGAAAATCCATTCATAACTGGTATAGACTCAAGTGTAGGTGCCTCAGCATCGGTGTCTGTAACCCAGACCAAATGGTAAATACACACTTTGTTGATCATCTCTGTGGCCTTAAGGTAAGAAATAAACCTACCCTTCGGCACCACATCATCCCCCTTCCATTCGATAACTGGCTCATTTGGAAATTCAAACCTAACGGTTCTAGTTCGGCAATCAAGCTTGGAAAAACATGAATGAAGCCATTCCATCCCCATTTATTATATCAAAATCAACAAGTGATGGTACTCGCACCATGTGAATAGCATACTTGGACAGGCACGCGAACCTCATATGGTACTTACACACATTTATGTTACCCTACTTCAGGCTCTCAAACTCGGCGGCACGGGCCGCCATAGTCTCGTCAGGAAATAAATGGTCAATGAAGGCGTTGGCAAACTCACTCCACCTCGTCGGAGGGCTCCTATCCTCACGGGAGTCCTCTCGCATCTCAAACCATGAATAGGCCACCACTTTTAGGCGATATGAGGCTAACTCCACTCCATCCCTATCAGTAGCAAGCATAACTAAGAGGGTTTTGTGCATCTCATCAATAAATTCTTGGGAGGTCCTCCTCAGGATCAGTACCTGTGAACACTAGAGGATCCAGCTGAAGAAACCTGTTCACCCTAGAACTATCAGAATCCCCTTGCTGGCTGGAAGAAGCAGGTGCAACATTCGATCTCTGGGCTTGTGAAGCCACTATCTGAGCCAACATATGTATGGCTCCCCTAAGGTCCCCATCGGAAATACTGGGACCGGAAGTTGGGGCTAGAGGTGGAATAGTTGCTTCCTCGGTAGGAGTAGGGGTTGGGGCAGTCGGAGTAGGAGTGGTAGAATCAGCCGGTGTAGTAGCTGGGGGTATATCCTCACCCCTCAGTTGCTCACCTGCATCATCAAGTATATAATCAACTGCCACTCTTGGGGTGTCATTGGCTCCTTGGCCAGTTCTTTCTTTCTACCTAGGCGTCATATACTGAAAGTTAGAGCAATGCACGAGTTAGAGGAGGAACAGCATTACAATCAGCTCTATCGCACGATCTAGAACATCAAAGAAGGGTATTAATCCTAAATGCCCAAGTAGCCTCCTAGTTATATATGTGTTCGACAACATACTGATAAGAAGGACTCTACTAGACACGGCTTTGATACATCCTAGGATACTTTAAAACATTAGGCCCTGATACCAAGCTTGTCATGCCCCAACCTCGAGGAGCGTGACCGACACTCCAACCGAGATAACCCGGCCAAGGAAGCTTGTACAATGCCTTCTACCCAAACTAACATATGAATAAAGAGAAGATATATTTCATTACTTACATAACGAGAAGGTTACATGAACAATCCAAATTTCATTACCGTTAGAACTTCATTCAAGATCACCCAAAATATTACATTACACATTCATAGTTTAGAAGTGGAAACATATGATACAAATACAACCTTACTAGTTTGACTTTTCTGACACTAACATACAACCCACACAATGTCTATGGAGCCTCTAATAGATACAAAAGAGTACTATGATAGTGCCAGCAATAATTCCCCGGCCATACCTCAAAACATAATACAGGAGGAACAAAAGCTATACGACCTCGAGATGAAGTGGGTCTCACCAAGTAAGCTGAGAAGAGGATGCACCGCTATCACTAATCAAAGCCGCCTGCTGTGGAACCACTTGCATCTATTAAAGATGAATCTCCCCCGGCAAAAGGGATGTTAGTACATGACGAATAGTACTAGTAAGAAAATCAAACACCCCCTTCAAGGATTGGAAGTACAACATGAATGTGACAAATTATGGAAACAATAAAAGAGTTTAAATAGCCATTAAAACCACAACAAATTCATTTAAAGCTTTCAATAACATTTATGAATTTCAAGTTGGGGATCCTCTATAACAACCTCTACCACAATACCACAATCTTTACACCAAGCGGCCATATCGTCTCACTCCAATGTATGCGGGTGGAGGTGTAATCACAATGCTATAATCTCTACACAAAGAAGTCATGCCACCTCACCCCAATATGTGCGGGTGGAGGTGTAATCACAATGCCATAATCTCTACACAAAGCGGCCCTTCCGCCTCACCCTAATGTATGCAGGTGGAGGTATAATCACAATACCACAATTTGGATTCTCAAAATGATAATAGTTTGTACAAAAGATTTCTTTTCAAATCAAACCCTTTGGCACCTTTGGCCTTGACAAATATAAGTTCATAAGATTTCATCATATGAGATATAATAATTTGATCACATTGATTTCATAAAAAACTTTCTTCCCAAAAAGGGTATAACATAATTAAGTCAAAATAGAGAATCATTAACACACGAGGGTTCTCACACATTATGAAATTTGGGAATCAATTTACTAGCTTGAATATTCCACCTCAATAGTGTTTCAAGTTCAAACTACACATGATGGAGTTTTATAAGAATACGGAAATTTCGATACTAGAAGAAGAGTTTATCCTTCATACCTCGAAAGAGCTTTCCGTGGTGTATCAATAACGTCCTGGCACTCCTAATGATGCCAATCTATAGAAGAGGGGAGAGTTACAAGCACGATTAGAGGAATTCGTATGGCAAGAGATGCTACAATGACAACCCAACCTTTCCTCAATCAATTAAACAACAAAACTACCCAAGATTGTCCAACAACTTCCCCACAATCCCTATTAGCTCATGCATGTTATAAGTCTACTATCATCGCCCATAACCAACCCAAATCCGAAATTGGAGAATTGGGGGAAGAAATTCTTACCTTTTAGAAACCCTAGAAAGTTCTTATTGATGAAATTCCAAGGCTTGATCAAAGTTCAGTAGTGAAATTATTGAACCATCCCCTCTCTCTTTCTATAATAGCTCTCTTCTCTCTCTAAAATATTAGATAATCCCTCAAAAATGTCCCATATGGCTATATATAACGATATGGAGTCGGGTTATAAAAATAGGAAAATGGACCCTCCGAACTCAACTTTGCGGTCGCAGAGTGAATCGCAGATCAAGTCTTCGGCCCACAAAATGGACCGCATGAATGGTCCCAAAAATTAGCTTGGTCTGATCTAGTGTGCAGTCAGGTCTGCGGCCCGCATATCAATTATGCGACCGCAGAATAGACCGCAGAATCTCCCTCCGAAAATCTTCATGTTGGTTCTGTGATAGATGCGCGGCCCGTGAAACGATTATGCGGTCGCATAGTTGACCGCAAAACAACCTCCAGAATTGTCCCATTTGTTTTCTTCACTCTGCGGCGAATCTGCGGTCCGCATATCAGTTCTAAGGTCGCATAATGGGCCGCAGAAACGCCATGTTCTGCAACAATGTTTCTTCAACTCCCCAATGCTCCTCAACCCAAACCGTTTGTACCATTCTACAACCCTCAAACACATTAGCCTACCTCGGTACCATGAAACCTCGAGTTTTAGATGAAATTTTACGGGGCCTTATAGTTATGTGTTCCCAATATAGATGGTTTGCGTGAATTGATTCTTTAGGAGGTCCACAGTTCGCGGCACTCCATTCATCCGGGTGTTGTTAAGATGTATTAGGAATTGAGGCAGCACTACTGGTGGAGGAGAATGAAGAAAGACATAGTGGAAGATATAGCTCAGTGCCTAAATTATCAGCAAGTGAAGTGTGAGCATTAGAGGCTGGGCGGTTTGCTTCAGAGACTTGAGAATCCCGAGTTGAAATGGGAGCGTGTCACCATGAATCCACGGACTAAGAATAAATTTGACGCGGTATGGGTGATTGTGGATAGGTTGACCAAGTCGGCTTATTTTATTATGGTAATGACTACCTATTATTCAAAGCAGCTGGCTCGGATCTATATCCGCAAGATTGTCCGATTTCATGGTATGGCGGTATCCATCATCTCTGACCGGGGTACGCAGTTCACATTGCACTTCTGGAGAGATGTATAGCATGAGGTAGGCACATATGTTGAGTTGAGTACAGCGTTTCACCCCCAGACGGACGAACAGTCCAAGCGCACTATTAAGATATTGGAGGATATGCTTCGTGCATGCGTTATGGATTTCGGGGGTACTTGGGATCAGTTCTTGCCACTTGCGGTGTTTTCCTACAACAACAGCTACCAATCGAGTATTCAGGTGGCTCCTTATGAGGCCCTATATGGGAGACGGTGTCATTCTCCAGTTGGTTGGTTTGAGCCATGAGAGTCTAAGTTATTAGGCACAAATTTGGTTCAAGATGCCTTGGAGAAGTTCAAGATGATCCAAGATCGGTTCGTACAGCCCAATCTAGACAGAAGAGTTATGCGGATCGGAAGGTTCGCGATGTTGCATTCATGGTTGGAGAACTATTCTTGCCCCCGGTTTCACCCATGAAGGGTGTGATGAGGTTCGGGAAGAAGGACAAGTTGAGCCCTAGGTATATCGGACCTTTTGAGATCCTTGAGAGATTGGGAAGGTGGCCTACAAGCTCGCATTGCCACCTAGCTTATCTGTGGTTCATCCGGTGTTCCATGTTTCTATGCTCTGAAAGTATTATGGTGATCCGTATCATGTTCTAGATTTCAATACAATCCAATTGGACGAGCATTTGACTTATATCGATGAGCATGTGGCTATCTTAGACCGACAAGTTCGGAAGTTGAGATCGAAGAGCATTGCTTCAGTGAAGGTTCAATGGAGGGGTCATCCGATTGAGGACACGACCTGGGAGACTGATCACGACATGTGGAGTCGTTATCCTCATCTATTCATTACTTCAGTTATGCCCTTATGCACGTTCGAGGATGAACGTTTGTCTTAAGAGGTGGAGAATGTAACGACTCGGTCGACTGTTTTGTGTAATTGTGCCCCGTTACCCCTTTTTATACTTCACACATGTATGTTTATGATATTATGACTTGCGGGGCTGGTTAGTTTCGTTCCGCTAAGCTTTCGGGTTGATTTGCACCCTGATTATTGACATAGAAGTTTAAAATTTAAAATGTTGACCAAACTTTGACTTTTGTGAAAACGATCATGGAATTGTGTTTTTATGAATCCGATAGCTTGGTATCATTATTTGAGACTTAGGCGTATACCCGAAATTGATTTTGGAAATCCGCAGAATGATTTATGTGGATTTGCCGGAATTTAACAATTTAAAGTTGAAAATTTTAACCGTAAGTTGACTTTTAGCTATCGAGCTCGAAATTTAATTTTGGGACTTAGAATAAGTCTGTTATGATATTTAGAACTTGTCTGTAGAATTTGGTGTCGTTTGAAGTTGATTTGATAGGATTTAGACGTTTAGTTGTTATTCTAGAAGTTCTAGAAAATTTCATTGAATTTCATGCATTTTAGAGTTCAATTCATAGTTTTAGATGTTATTTTGTGTTTTAATCGCGCGAGCAAGTTCGCATGATGTTTTTAGACTTGTGTGGATGTTTGGTTTGGAGCCCCGAGGGCTCAGATGAGTTTCAGACATGTTCCGGAGTGGTTTGGATTGAAATAGCAAAATCTGGAGTCTGGTGCTCTGGTGTCGCAAATACGAACACCAGGGTGGCATTTGCGAAGGTGGCAGAGGAGGGATAGTTGTCACAAATGCAACTTTCCCTTCGCATTTGCGAAGCCAGTGGTATTTTTGATTGGATCGCAATTGCGAACATTTGGTCGCATTTGCCAAACTCCCAGCTTCGCAATTGCGAAGCCTTTACTCACAAATGCGAGGCTTCATGAGGCTCTCAGGGTTCGCAAATGCGCGCCCTGGTCCGCAATTGCAATGGTTCGCAAATTTGAACCCTGTGTCGCAAATCCGACACCTACAACTGGTTAAAGGGCTGAGAGACGGGATTTTTTAACTCATTCTCACATTTTTTAACCCTAGACTTGTTCGGAGACCATTTGGAGAGGGGATTTTCACCTGCAAACCTTGGATAAGTGATTCTAATCTATTTCTAATCATATTCCATCAACATATCTTGGATTTTAACATCAAAATCATGTGAATCAAAATGAAAATTTGTAAAACTTTGTCGAGTTTTTGAAAAATAAGAAATTGTGCTTTGAGAGTCGATTTGGACTCGAATTTTGAAACTAATCACAAGTTGACCGGGCGGGCCCCAAGTTGACTTTTATTGGCGTATTGGAAAAAGTGTAAAGATCAAAGCTTTATTTATTGTAATTATTTTCCCTCTGCTTGGTTGATGATATTGAGTTAATTTTGGGTAGATTTGAGTCGTGTGGAGGCGCGTTTTAAGGGGAAAGCGATTTCTGAGGGTTGAGTTAGCCTAGTCGAGGTAAGTGTCTTGCCTAACTTCGTATGGGAGAATTACCCCTTAGGATTTGGTATTGATTGTGTCTTTTGGTTCTATGTAAAAGTCGTATACTCAAGGTAGCATGTGGGTTCACGGGTTTTACGTGGTATGTGACCGGTTTAGGCTACTTAAACTATTTTCATGCTTTAATTGAAATGCCATATCATGTTCTAAATTATCGTAGTCAATATATCCTTAATTGTATTAGTCTATCCTTACATGCCTTAATTTACTTGTTTACTACTTGTTCTACATCCTACTTGCTAAATTACTCCCATGCTTTAGTTGAACTTGTTGCCTCTTTTATTGTTACATGATATCTTTTCATTGTTAGTTATCATTATTTGAAGTTATCCTTCGTGTTATCTACTTGAAGTAATTGTTCATGTTATCCATTTCCTTGTTGATTCCCATTATTTGAAACTCATTGTTAAATGTTATCTTTTTTTTTTGTTCCCATTATTAAACATCTATCGTATTGAGTATTTTACATTCATTGTTGTTGTTGATATTTCTGTATACGTTATGGTGGAGCCATGGGCTATTGTTATGGAAACATTGATATTGTTGTTGTTGGCAAGTTGTGATATATGGGCACTTGTGGTGCGAATTATTATTGTGATATGATATTGATGAGCATGCGGCGGTAAAAGGCTTGGGGTTAATGTGCATGCGGCGGTATAAGGTGGGACCTATGTGCGTGTTGCTTGTAGAGGAACTACGTGAAGCCATACGGCCTCATAAGGTGGGCTAAAGTGCGTGTAGCTATTTCGGAAAAACTGTTTTCAAAACCTAGTTCAAATGTAAGGCTCACGTGGCAGTATAAGGAAAGGTTGTGATTAAAATTGAGAAATGTGAATATGAGGCGGTACCTCGGTTGTGATTCTTGATTATACGAGGCGGTACCTCGCTTTTGATTTCATTATACACAAGGCGGTACCTCGTTGTGATTCTTGTTGTTTATTTCATGTTGCAAAGAATTTTTGTGGAAACATTTTTTGTTGTTTTATTCTTATTGGTTTTTAGCAGTTATTGTCCGTATATGATCACTTAGGTTTTCGTCAGTTGCTTCTTTATGTATTCCCATGTTTAGTTTCCGGTATTTGTTCAGGTTATTATCTTGTTTCGTATCGGTTATTCCTTGCTTTCCTTTATTTAACCTTATTATATTTCTATACTGCTTATTTATATCCTAGTATGTGTCTTGACCTGGCCTCGTCACCACTCTACTGAGGTTAGGCTTGATACTTACTGGGTACCGTTGTGGTGTACTCATACTACGCCTTTGCACATTTTTGTGCAGATCCAGGTACGTCTGTTCGTGTCGATCGTTAGAGATTACCTGCTAGCTGCTTTTATTGGAGACTTCAAGGTATGCCTGCTCGGCGTCCGCTGGCTTCGGAGTCACCTTCCCTTATTCTCATTTACTGTTGTATTTTCTTTCGTACACTGATGTAGTAGTTACTCTAGTTATACTCTGTAGAGCTTAAGACTCAGTTCCACCGATATTTGGGGTGTGTATTGTTAAAATTATGTTTAGTATCAGAGGTTTTATCAGTTATCCAGCTTTGTTTTAGCATTTTGATAATTATTTCTCTCAAATTATTACTATTTGTTAGGCTTACCTAGTCTTAGAGACTAGGTGCCATCATGACATTCTACGGAATAAAACTGGGGTCGTGACAGACATCCTGCAGCCTCTTGGAGATAAGTACAGACGTCTCCAAATCAATCAACAAGACTATACTAGACTTGCTCGTGACTCGTGAGGCCTACACAATGTGTGTGTAATACCAACTTCTCACGATCCAAAATCCTGCCTCAGACTGTGATGGTACTTAGCAATACTTGCTAAGCAAGCCAACTCACGATCAACAAAATATAGACCAGATATCTTTAATTAATAGAGTAATATTGTAAATAAAGACAAGAATAATATCGAAACAGTGTAATATCTGATACAATCATAACATGGTCCAAACAGGATCAAAACAGTACAACCCCTAAGGACTAGGTGGCATAAGTACAAGAGCAACTACTGAAGAAGAATAAGTCTCAATACATGATCGAAACGGTCTGGGTAACAAAACTAGACAGTAAATAATAAAAGGCAGGGACTCGGGTATTGCAAAATGAATCCATGAGTGCAAATTACCCTAAGTCTCTGAGCTAACACATAGGCTCAACAAAAGGCTCCACTAGTACCCACCTGAGGATCTGCACAAAAAGATGTGCAGAAGCGTAGTATAATTACACCATAATCGGTACACAATAAGTATCAAGTCTAACCTCGAAGAAGCGGTGGCAAGACTAGGCATCAAGATGCTTACTACACGGATATAAATAACAAAGATCACAACTGAAACAATAAATAATCTCATGAACAACAAATGTTAAAGATATAAAACAGTTGAAAGGTATAAAGCATGTTTTTCCAATTTATTAGATAATCATAACGCTACTCAGATACGACATGTAAAGATGGCATGCTTCAATCAACGGAGTCGAGGCTCTCAATAAGTGACATGCAATGGTTAGCATTCAAATAAATATTGCTAAATGAATCAGGGACGTCTTTGTATGCTCAAACTCTATTACTCACCGTAGCCGGCACACGATCCATGTACTCTGATACATAATCCATGTATCACTGAACCCGATATACAATCCATGTATCACTAAAACTAGATACACAATCCATTTATCGACCACGCTCACAGGGCCCAAACTAACATGGGTTATCACCTGACTCTAGAGGGACGGATCTTTATTCAAACGCAAAAAGAAGTTTGATAGCGTACTTATAATCAAATATTCGCTCATCATGTTATGTGTGCTATAATTGTATTTCATTCGCACGACCTTACCTCTCATTCCACGATCTCAGTCCAAATCAAGTATCCAAACATAATATGTGTACATATGCCCAAGAATTATAGATAAAAGATTCACAAGGTATTAATACTAATCATGTTGATATGTGCTCATGGAATTTCTATATAACAGCGGATATAAGCTCTCATGCATTCACAAATAATCATAAATTTAAGCGTGATCTCTAGCATGAATAAGAGATCGAACGTAGATATATAAGTCAAACGAATCATAAATCAAGATGAGCACATGATCAAAACAAGGCATAAAGTATCTCAATTCCAGCACGGACATGATAGAAACTTGGTGCGTGCATATACTCTTGCTACATTGCATATACACCACCAGCAATACCTAAACACATAGTAATCAAGTCAATCCTAAGTGGTTTCCTTCTTAACAAGGTTAACCGAGAGACTTACCTATTCCCCGTCTATCTTCAACCTCAAATCACGTAAAAACCTCGTTCTAACCCTCCAATCACGTAGATCCAAGCCAAACATCGACCAAGAAAGTCAAACATTTTTATAGGAAGCAATCCCAATCCATAAAGATTTGATATTTGATGAATTTTTTAAAAACTCAACATAAGTCAATCCAAGCCCGCATTCCCGAAATCTGATGACCCATAACCTGTCGAGTCCAAATATATAATTAGTTTCTAAAATCGAGTCCAAATCGGTACTCAAATCTCCAAAATACTTTCTTAAAGTATAGATAAAATTCTAAATTTCCTTGCAAATTTTCATATTTTAGGTGTAGAAATCCATATAGATTCTTGATATATAACCATAAATAGGTAGAATCCATGAAAAATCGCTCATCTCCAAGTCTAAGGCTCAAAAAATGAAAGAATGGGTAAAATTCCTGCAATCACGGCATAGGCCCGCGTTCGTGAAAGCCAACCAACCAATCTTACGCAAACACAAGCTCCCATCCACAAACACAAAGGCCAACGCACGCCCAGCTTGCTCCGACTCAATACAAACGCGATCATGACCATGCGAACATGGAGAACATACTTCCAACAATTTGCAAACGCAAAATTTACCACGCGAACGCGAAGCACATAGCTCCATCTTCGAAACATACTATGCGAATGCGACCCACTGACTGCAAAAGCGTATCAGAAATACTCAATTGGCCAAGATCCTTCTACTCGATCGCGAGCCTATATCCGTGATCGTGAAGCACTGCAAAACACCAGCAACTTAGCTGCTCCAAAACATATTGAATTGATCCAAAACCACCCCCAAAACACACTTGAGCCCCTCGAGACCCCGTCCAATCATACTACAAGTTCAAATACAATATCCAAACTTATCCAATGGCTCAAAAAATCGCAAATAACATCAAAACGAAGAATCAAAGATCAAAAATATTCTCTTAACTTTCAACCATTCCAACTTTGTCGAACTCGTTTGATTCACCTGAGATATTCTGGATCACAATCAAACTTTGCACAAGTTCCAATCAACTAAATGAACCTATACAAGGCCTTAAAACCACTATAGGAATCCAATAACACAGAAGTCAACTTCCGATCAAACCTATGAACTCTCCAATTCTTCAAGTTGCCAACTTTCAACAAATAGAACCAAAACCTTCTAGAAACATCCAAATTCAATTCCTAACATATGCTCAAGTCCAAAGTCATCACACGAACCCATAGAAACCACCAAATCTCGATTCCGGAGTCATTTACCCAGAAGTTAAACCTTCGTCAACTCTTCCAACTTGAAGCTTTCAAATTGAGAATTACTCTACCAAATCAATCTTGAACCTCTCGAATATCAGAATCAACCATTTAGGCAAGTCATAATGCATCATATGAAGTTACTCAATGTCTCAAATCGACAAATGGGAAAGCTCAAATTGACCGATCGGGTCGTTACAACGACCTTTTCTTGTAATGATTTTGCTTTGTTCCCTTTATTCTCTAATCATATAAATTCGGGTATGTATTGGTTCACTAAAACATGATGTGCCATGAGTTTCTCCATTTTTATGGATCAAATCGAAATTTTCTATTAAAGATTGATAGATCCCATTCATCCCACCAGTCCACCAGACCATTCAGGTACGTAATATTGTTTCAGGACTTTTTATTAAAGACTAATGTGTTAGATTAGCCTTTTTCCACTATTCAACCATATATGAAATTTCGTTGTGTATCAGGGCAGCCTTTCTCCACTATAAATCAATGTCAGCCATTGCCATTTCTTACATCAAAACTAAAGAGCTAAACACCCAAAAATCAACCAAAAAGAAAAAGCCACAGCCAGCAAGTCCATGAAAGGTTTAATCCTCCAAGCCATGAAGAAACAGAGGCCTCACAATCATAGTTTTCGGTGTCTCTCCGACCCCGCTAACTGGAGCTATCACTTGCTCCTCGGAACTCATGACTCCATCGACTAATTGTAATATGGC